>JBAHVQ010000147.1:79430-90489 GCA_036872915.1 Nanipora kamurai
CCGGAGACCTCCAAATAGATACTTTTATAATTAGGGAGGGAGTGATGTAGGGCGATGATTGACATTAGGGGAGGGGCATTGAGAGAGAGAAAAAGGTGGGGGGAGACATCTGTAAGTCGAGTTGAGTTCGTTAAATAAATATATAGTTTACAATATGATCTCCCAACAAAGGGCTCTTTTTGTAGAACAATCACAATGATTACGATGACAAAGAAATCTTGGTAAACTATAGCTCATTCTAAAAAAAGTAGTAGAGAAAATCGGCAAGTCAGGTTTGTCGCTTTTTTGAACATGACAGGAATGTCGTGCTGGTTTTTACTTGCTTTTAGAAGCGAAAAGAACCATCTACAGACAACAACCAAGAAGTGGTTCAATGGATAAAACAACTGAACGATAGTTTGAATAAAGCAAAAAAATATTGCAACGATGCTAGCCAATTAACTGAAAAAAACGGAGCAGAAAGAAGCTAGTCAAATAGCAACACGTCTGAGAATGTATACCAGCAACGAATTATACCACGTCATAATGATGGATCTTAATCATGCAGAATTGATCTTGGACAACTGTCTTCTGTACAAATAAGAACACTACAAGAATTGGGGAAATGTTTTCAATTCCGACTGTTGTAGCGCTTTTAAAGTACACAACCACCAATATAAAAGAGCTTGTTAATTTTATTACTAATTTCACTATAACAATCTTGTATCAAAATAAAGTTATAAATACTCCATGTACACCTAATTCTCTCGTTTACTAGACGTCTGATGCAATAAATTATTGGAAAAGTGGTATGAATTCGTGCCTACTGGAGGCAATGGGAAAACGTGAAGAAGCTCTTCAACTAGCTGCCCGTTTAGAAGTACAGACTGGCAACAAATTATACCATGTTGTAGTGCTAGATATCGATCGTGCACAACGGTTTTTACACAAGTGTTTAAATTAAACAGCTACAAGAATTGGGGAAATGTTTTCAATTCCCCAACGCTCATAGCTTTTTAAAAAACTCTAAAAATAAATTTAAATATTCTTACAGCTAATTTCTCTGATATTTGTAATGTTTTTGTTCTTCTGATATTTTAAGATGTAACAAAATCAGTATAAGTATCAGAATAAAAAACAACCAGACGCTTTTGAACGGGAGGATGAGCCGTATCCATTTCCACAAAAATACATATAAACTCCAGAGTCAAATAAACCAGATAATGAAACCAGAAAAATTCTAACACAGCTACAATTTCATCCATAAGGCGACGGGAATCAGGATGTTGTAAGTTGGTGACACCAGGGATTGAAAGCAAGAACTAAAGGTTGTTATTGTTTGAAAACGGGTGGGAGTGCTACTTTTCCGTAGCGTTCTTATTCGTTTTCGAATAATATTTATCTCTTGGATGGAATGCTGTAAATAATGGTTTATGTGGTTGAAATTGCAACTGAACTGAGTGAAAGAAAGAGTTAAAAGTTATTGTGATCTCCAATAACTTTAAGTTTTTGAAGACCACAGTGACTCATCTTTAACTTACTTTTTCAGATCTTCAAGATCAACTGGGAAAATGATCAAGTTCAACGTGTAATAAACGAAGCAAAACTGGCATAGAAACGTATACAAAAAGAATGTCTTTTTTAACACTGTGTTATTACGTTTACTACATTGACTTATAAGCGTTCGTACACAGTGTGAAAAAATGTACCAAAAAAATCTATGGAAAATTAATGGCAATATTTCGGTGTTATAGGAATGTTGCATTTGTCACAAAAAAGAGCTGCTTGTCTCCATTAAACGTTGTCGTCATCATAAAATAACTAAAAAATTTTGTAAAAACTATTACATTCAAAAACAAGGATTGATAGGGCTCATGAAATTTTGTATTTTTTTGCGATCTTGGTCACCCTGATCATGATTTGATTGTTAGTGGTGTATGGGTAAAGTGATAGATTTTTTTATTTGAAAAATCTTTCACTTTATTCCCATATTTCTCTAATCAGAAAAACAATATATGGAATTGTCGTCCTTTACCTGAATGGTTAGACCGGAAGTGGATAGAAGAAACGGAAGAAATACAAGCAAAGCGTGCAGAAGAATATCACAAACAACGAAAACAAAAAGAAAGATTAAACTAATTACGAGCACATCGTGAAAGATATGGAAAATGAAGACTTTATATAATCATGTTTATATATCTCCAATTTCAGTTCGATAATATAAATTTTATTGTCGATCTGGATTGGTGATAGGAAATATGAAATACTATACACTTGAATATCTGAAACGTTAGAAGAACTGAACACTTGTATGAGGTAAACAATGTTTTTAATAAACAATTCTTTTAAACCATAACAACTTTGTCTTGGCTATATTTTAACGTTTGCTAAATCCTCACTTTATTATGGATAGACTATTCATGTCTCTTCCGTGCTGTCTGTTGATGTTTCCCAATTGATCAGCAGCTTTTTTCTGACCTGCAGCTCTCAATCCAGATTCAAAAAGATAACCAAATAATCCACCCATAAAACCAGCTTTTTGATGGCTCTTTCTTCTTCTCCGTTTGCGTTTTGACCTTGAATTTAAGTTTAGCCCGTGTAACAATTTTATCAACTGCTTTTTCGATAATTTTCTTGTTTTTCTCACGATTCACATCAATTCACAACCTTTCTGAGTTGCTTCAATCAACCCAAGTGCACCACCACCACCCAGTTGATTTTTTCTCTTCTTTCGGGAAAACTTTCTAAGTTTATTTCGATATTTTCACTTCCTCCGACATGCTTTTGGCATAACTATAAAATAATACAAGTTTTTCGTTCCTCTCTTTTACGTTTTTCCAATAAGGACTCAAAAACTGATTTTACATATTTATCTTCTATTTTACTAATCTCTTCATGCAATTGATCTGTGGTATAACCCCTATAGTTCTTGGGAACAAATTCATCCCAATCAAACGTCAAACCATCCGTTGTAAACCTTTACCCAATTGTATTTTGTAATCGCTATCACTGTCGCTTCACCAAACGTCTGATGTATTCCTCTTGCAATCACTTTCTTCGTTTTCTGATTCACATATTTTCAACATGTTATACGGGGTAATCATAATCTTTTTAGGAAGCTGATGCAATCGATCCAATCTTACTTTATTATATTGAGATTTAAAATACCAATAAACACCGTCTTCAACTTGACTTTTCATTTCCAAAATAACATACAAATTCGAATCTTGACGCCCGACACATCGAACGGTTTCTCTAGTCAAATGTTGAAGCACCTCGGTGTTCACTTCTACAAGGTTCTTCCAAACTTGGTTTGTTAACCACTTCAGGTAGAACAGCAACTGTTGATGGTGTGCACGTTTACCATGGTTCTCCAAATGGTTTTCTTTTATATTCGATCAACGTATTATACAATCTAGGGATTACCCAATCATTCACTTCAAATTCGTCAGATGTATCATCATTATAAAATGATTCCACGTACAAATGGACTTTACAATAACGTTCATCTTTTTTTTGAATTTCAAAAACAACTTTATGCTTTTTTTTTTTTATCAATCAAAGCAACTTTCAATTTTCCATCCACTAAAAATCGATAAATTGGATAAATAAATTTCCACAGGATTGTATCCTGTAAAACCCTTCATCACCATGTAAGCAACTGTTGGGATCTTAACTCGGATTCCCGGCAGACCGATTTCCTCATAAAAAATCATGGCGGACATTTTTATCCCTTATTTTCCCCTCGCTATCCCTGCTCATCCTCAACCTACCACCCCAACCCCAATAAACCCAACAAAATTCACAACACCCTCTTGGAAAATCAATACTCATTTCTCATTAGTTCATAACCTAGTCGTGTGGTTTGGCGGCCATCTTGTTTTCTACCCCCGAAAATTCGTCACAGGAGGTGAAATATGATTGGTCCATTTAAAAAATACTGCAATATGATTGCTTCAAAACTCGGACCAGGCTCCAACACAAAAAAATCTCCTCGATCCATATACTACTCCATCTCTCATAGGAACGTAAAATTCTAACACAGTCTCCATATTTTTCTTCATTGGCATCAATAATAGGCATTGGTAGAATAAACGATTTCTGTGACACTTCTTCACTATACAAATGCTGTATATGGCTAGGGATGACTTTCTTCAAAAAACTGAATTGAGGGAAAAATTCAACCAAAATGCATCCAACAATATTTTTTCCATTCTTCAACACTTAATAAGAACTTGGTCCTTGGTAAAACCTTTGTCATCCAAGGGACTGACATTGAGAAAATGCTGGAAATTTATACGATTCTCGATTAAGTTTGGTGTGAAAAGATGCAGATCTTCATTTGTAACATCTTTCCTCAACCGTCCTTTCAAAATTCTTATATCTCAATTATATTCAGTGCCACGAAAAGTACTACTGTATCTAGGAAATGACCGCCTAACAGCTTTAGCAATGCATCCCGTCTGCCGTGAGACAAGCAAATGCCAAGTATGTTACAGGGACAAAGCCAAAGGAAGAGAAAACCAATATCCTTTACTCAGCATGTCGTTCACTAGCAAGAAAAGGGGGTAACTAGGGGACTAAAACGTTAACAAATAATCGACCATCGTCTCCAGTGTTTACAGTAAACTTACCTGTTTTGTGCAACCGTCCCCAATCAAGCAGAGTGTGTTTATGCACTGAACCAAGCTGAGCTCATGCCATCTCACATTCATTAATACTGAATACAAAAAACCATACTTCGATTGCAAGTCCTTTTTTGCACTCACTGTTTTGACTCCAGAGATTGCGTTCATCACAACAATCAAGAATGGAATGTTGGTTTCCATTTCTTCCCACACATAGCCAAATGAGAAATTTCTTAGTGCATCATATGAGTTTTGCTTACTAGCATACAAAATAGATCCATGAGAGCAATTACACAATTTTTGACAGGACCTCTCGATATCTTCTGTGATCAGCTCCTTCATCGCTTTAACTACTACCGCGCAGTTTTTCATCACGACCTCAGCCAAGACAAAAGCATCCCTAGTGTTGCCAGCCGTTATTTTCTTGAGTTCAACTGCAGAGATTGCAAATGTCATCTTGTCCACATGGTTTGCACCTGGACAATTCAACATGACTGAACCGTCTGATGTGGTTCCAGCTATCCGAGTTTCTTTTGGAAGAATTTTAGGACGTGCCAAAGATAGGAACAATGTCTTTTTTATAGTGTGACTTCTGCCAGACGTCGAATGCTGGGTGTCATCTTCCCGTTGAGATGTTGTTGCTTGACGCTTCGAAGGCTCTGAATGACATGGTGACCACCCCACCACAAAGATAAGGTGAGTATTATAATATGTACAATAAATGTTGGAATAAAGTTAATTATTCAACCAAAAGCGTGTGATCACTGAAAGCCATTTGGTTAATCGGTTCTGAATTTTGGTCAGAAATGTATCTCTTAATCTCCGACTGCACAAATGCATAAAAAGGTGCAAGGGTTGATTTCCACTGACACAGTAATGTTTTGCTGGCGAAATATTTGCTGTTTTCTTTTGAATTGCCTGCTGTCAAGTATACTAATTTATTCAGTTGGTCACAATTAATAAAAAAAAGACGAAATATTTTGCAAGCAAAGTATTTCTGTCAGTGGAAATCCTTCCTAAAAGGTTATATGCCCAGCCTCTATGCACAGTAAAAGCAAAAAATTATGAACAAAACAAAGAAAAGGAATAATATGTATTTTCTATACTGTAGTTTTACTGAAGGTCTATCTTGTAAGATTTAAAATTGAAAGACTGAGCAAGATGGGGAGGAATGTTCAAGTCCTTATGAATTGGATGGAAACATCTCAGAATCAATTGCCCCAGCTGACCCTGGATTCAAGACTGACCACATGAAAACTGATGAGACTGTGCATCCAGCATCAATATCAATTGATGCTTTAATGAAAGCTGGAGAGGTTTAGCATCCAAGATCAAGAGTGGACAACACTTCAAAACACTCTTGATTTGCGGGTTGAAACATGTAGCTTTTCATCTGGTGGTTTCCAAAATGCATATTTGGGTGAAGGCAAAAATAGAGAGAAATGGGTCATCAAGACTTACGATGAAAAGTCATAAAAACCATCACTGAAACATTGGAAAGCAATCTTGAGGATCATAGTTGTAACCAGATTCAAATGCACTGTGTTGCTAGGCATTTGGCTAAGGTTTTCTGATAAAGCCCCACCAGAGTTTGGTGAATGTTTTACATTCAGTCTTGCCTACTTCACAGTATATCAAAGTCTACCAGCTACAGTCGAAGAATTTGTTGAGGGGACATTTAGAAAGTATGCGAATAACGATGGAAAAGTTTGCAAGAAACCCAAAGATTGCAGTTCCGAGTTGATGAGCATTTTTAAGAAGGCTGAGTGCATGGTGCACTTTTCTTATCTTCACAGCTCAGAGAAGTTGATGCTTCTTGACCTTCAAGGTTCTGGCTACCACCTCTATGATCCTGATATTGCCACCACAGATCTGCAGAGTCAGAGTGCTGAAGTGTATTTCTGTTGTGGAAATCTATCTACTATCAGCATTAATAGGTTCAAAGACAACCATGAGTGCAATCAATTATGTGAAATGGTCAACCTAAAACATCATACCATACCATCACAAAGTCGTTGAACTTTCATACTGTTGGTCAATTTTTTCTGCCTGTTTTGCTTATAATAACATTTACTTTTATAAACCGTTGTTTAAAGTTGTAACCATATTAAAATATGAAAGGTTATGTTACATATATCATCAGTGGAATATTAAGTTTCTTGATAGTCTTCGATAAGAAATTTTATATAGTGATATTATATTATGTGAGTAATATATTAAATGATATGACCCTATCTTTGAATAAATACTATGGAAAAGATGAGCTGGTTTCTGTGACTTAAAGGCTGGCAAAAATTAGTTTTCAGGAAGACATGTATAGTAGCAGCACCATGTAGTTTAACATTATTTACATCTGGAACTATTCTTTTACACTCAGCTCTTACATCTGCTGCTAAAAAATCCTCACCCACACTCATGACACCAGATAGCTCTGCAACTTCATAAAGTGCTTCTGTGCTGACTGGAAAACCTGTTTTCAAATTCAGAAAGAAAAGTATAACCAAATATCAATAATAATAATAGACTGGAGGTAGATATTTATTCTTAATATATACCACATTGTTCAGCACCATACTCTCCTGGAAATGCATATTGATGGTTAGGTATCCCTTTGGGCACATCTGCATCTTTTTGGCACCTTATCCTACAAGAATTCCGTATTGTGTCTCAGAATGCCATCATCTCTTTTTCAATCACAGGTATAAAGACAAATGCCAGAAGATCCCTCGAAGTAAAATAACATTGTTTTAATTACTCATTTGGTTACAATAACAGCTCTAGCTGATATTGTCAACTATATTTTTATCACAGTTCTCAAAAATGTAAGATAAAAACAAGTCAAGTAAATACCTGTCTGTTTGATTGGTTGGTTCATAATGGCCCTGCTCAAGTAACATTTGTAGTTGTAGCTTGAAGTATTTCTCCAGACAACGATGTAGTTCACGCCACCATCGCTCAAGCTGTCGAAAATAATTGATGCTTTCAGCTAGAAAAACATGTACTCCCAATAACCCTATCATTACTTGCATACAAATTCGATTCAGAACCTTATTGTTACTGGATGGTCCATAATGAACAGTTTCAACATTGTCCTCTCCAGAAATATCTTGTAAAGAAGGCATGAATGGTGGCCATATGCTCAGTCTCTGTTCCTTTGTCAAGCCTCAGGTGTTTACTGATAACTAATAATTTGATACAAGAAAAAATGATGAGGTATGATATTTGTAAGTTATTATTTAAAATCACACAGATATGATTAATATTCAAAAAACAAAAATACAGTGGAACTTTAATTACCTCTGGTTTTGTACAAGTTCTCAAGATACCATCTGCCCACCAATTTAGGATCATAACTAGAATTCCATATTTTCAAATAAACAATACATCCACTAAAAGCATCTTGTAGTCCATAAATAGACAGTGGAAAAGCGTCATTCATGTAACCCATTAACTTGTCATGACCATCCCCACAATGAGTATGACTTGAGCCCTGCAAGATGAACAAGGTGAACTCTATTGACAAGATACATCAAAAGAATGCAACAATAATAAATGAAACTTAAATATCAACCTCAGGTAAAACAAAAAGTTTACTTAACACCGAAAATACTCAGAGCCATTTAATGCCCATTTTCAAGTTCAACTTTTAACTTTATACATCTATCTAAAAGGAAAACAGTGGTTTCTTCTGGAGTAAACTAACGAATGAAATTGTCAAACTTCTCACCAATGAGATGAATGTTCCACTTCCTCCTCTGCGTTCAAGTCCTTATGGGTCGACCATCCCCATCACATCATGCACTAATCCACGGGGAACGGCTAGGTTATGAACCTCTCGAAGTTTTTTATGCATAGCTCTGTATCCCAAGTATTGGCCGGGTCCTCTCTACATCTTGAATGTCAATATTGTAATGAACATACCTGATGTCAAAATGTGCAAGCCTTCTACTTAGAGTGCCCAAACGCCATGTTTATCGGGGAAAATCGCGTTTCATAAACCGTAATATTTCATTGCGGGAAAGGTTCCGCACAACATACTTTTCCATGTCAACTTTTAATGTAACATTGTCCTCCCATTTGGAATTTCATATTTGCTTACCTCCACCGGCCACCATGATCGAACAACAAGATAACAAACACAAAAAAGTTTTCATAAAGTCAAAGGCACAGAATAGATTGTCGACAAGTAACCCGCTGACCGTAATTATCACAGGCTATGACAACGAGAACAATGAGCCACGTAGAAATTTGGTAATTCATCTTCGTGATGAATTTCTTATGAGAACAATGGGCTGCACGATGGCCCTTGTTCTCATAGTAAATTCAAATTAATTTCATTTTGAATTTCACATGTTTATTTTTGATGTTTGTAATACGCATGCTCAAGCTAGTCTACTCAGAAAAACTTTCTGAGTCCCCTACGGGAATCAAACCCGTAACCTTCGGATTGCAGGTGAGATGCTCCAACTGTTGAGCTACATAGACTCAGATGGTGAGCGAAGGTTAGATTTATGTAGTAGTTCGTATAGATTATAGATGGTAGCTTGAGCATGCGTATAAGAAACATCATATAACAACCAAGCTATCACATTTTCATAACATGTTTGCTTTTCACATGTTTATTTTTCAAAAAAAATTGAATTGTTTTTAAATGTTATTTTTTATTTGATCTTTATATAATTTTGTTTTTAAATTTTTCTTTTACTTTCATTTTGAAATAAACAGAATTTTTTAGAAAAAAAAACAAAATCATATTGAATTTATAAAACTAGATAATTTTTTTGCCATGAGAACAATGGGCCACCATAGACTAGTCACCACTTTTCCAGCAAGTTTATTCCTCTCAAAAGTATTTTCGACATTATTTAGGCCGCAAAAAGACCGCTTTTTTATCAAATAAAAAGTGGAAATAGTGTTGGTTTCCATGGTAAAAGAAAATGTCGGGAAATTTAAATTTGACATCAGTAAGGAAACATGCTTGTAACTAAAAAACGGATAAATATCAACACAAAACAAACGAAATTTGTTTTCCAATAAATTTTCCTTGCTTTGATACTAATATAACAAAAATAGCTTTTTTGATGAAATTCAGGCATATTGCCCCCTTAACAAGAAAACTGCTACAGCTTGGTTGGCAAATTCGGTAAACGTACCAGACTTGTGTCTGCATCTACGAAGCTTTCCAGCGGAAACACCAAAACTATTACTGATGTTGGTCCACAAAAAATAAAACAATACAGCGAAGGTCAAATACCTCGGTAGAATTTACCAAAAGGCGAGGTGTTCCTTGAGTCCGATGGCCTTGGGTTATGAGAAAGGAGAGTGGTGCAACTGGAGGAAAAGACATCTGTCATTCGGGATGGTAAACTTGGAAAAAGTCATGCCACGTTGCACCCAATACCCGTATCGCATGTGTGGATACAGGTGAGATATATATTTCATTCTTTAGTATAGCTAAAACGCGTTTTGAATGTACAATGATAGAGTGCGCTCGGTTTATTTTCAAACATGATATTGTGATATTGTGCTCTCCGAGTACAATTATATTTATAATTAAAAATATAAATAATAATAGATAAAATACGTAATAGCCTTACCAAAAATTCGTCAACTTTAGGTGGGCATAGATTTGATTGGGCCACTTAAGAAGGGCTGCACAGACAGATTACTTTCCTAAACCGCAGGAGGCACAAGCTATTCCAGACAAGTCAGTTAAGTCTGTGTCGGAGTTTTTGTTTAAGATGATTCTGCGATACGGCTGGATGGACATGGTAAGGTATGCAAGAATATCTAGAACGCCGTGTCGCTGTCGATACACAAAAGACAGCTGAAGGAAGCAGGCCTTAATGGCCGGAAACCAAGGAAGAAACCACGGTGGACTCCATGTCACAAGAAGGCTTTATTTAATTTCACTGACTGCAGTTCTTTAATGAAAGTTATCAACCAGCCAAAGCTTCCAATAGAAATGAGAATGTAAGGTAATGGTAACCAGGGTCAGGATGACGGTAAGGCTCTTTGGACGAGAAGGTTCAACAGTTACTTAAAGTTAAGAAGTCATTTCACGACTTGGTTGTACAAAATATCAACAAGGCACAAGGTCGTCAAAAAAGGAAACTATGACAAGAAACATGATTCAGCTAAGGTTGGTAACTTGCTCTGTTAGCATGATCATATGGTGGCAACCTAAATTAATACTGTGTGATCTAAATTAATAGTTAGAGTTGATCAACTTAAACCTGTTGGCGATAGGGTGCTGCTAAAGAACGTGCAGAATGTTATTCCTGCGCGCATTGGAAAAGGAAGATACAGGCTTTTGGATGAACAGTCTGGAAATCTTTTGAAGCAAACAATCAACAGTTCCCAGCTTAAGAAGTATGTCAAAAGGCCAACCAGAGAGAAAGGAAATGAAGATAGATTCTTTTTTTGTCTGATTGGACTATTCTAAATCCAAA
>JBAHVQ010000147.1:113667-137636 GCA_036872915.1 Nanipora kamurai
CACATCAAAATTCGAGCTGCTGTCCTTCTTGCACCAAGCTTCGGTTTCGCTAAAGAGCAAGGAGTTTTTAGCTTGAACAATGATGTGCCTTTCTTTATCAGTTATATCATCGTAATCGGACGCGAATGTGATGGCTTTGTTTAGAAGCTCGTCTGTTATCGAAGGATAGAACTCGACGACGTCGAAGCTGATAAACGAGTATGTGGGTTTGTTGTTAATGTTCTTAAACCATTCAATGACAGAGTCGCTGTTTTTCCATTGCGTGATGCCGGTGGTTGATACTATTTTCTTGTTGATTCGTTCGAGGATTTTCTTGCTAGCAATACCGATCTCGGATTTGGCCGGGTTGATGAGGCGTGATGTCGGGTTGTTGTTGAAGTTTGGTTTATGTTTAATGCCATCACATTCGCGTCGCGATAGTTTCTTCCAAGCCCATATTTCACGTCCCCGTGCTCTTTAAGACGGGTATTTTCGGGGGAAATGGAACAAATTCACGTGCCTACTCGTTTTTTCCACTTTTCTTACATCTAGTTACCTTTTCCGCTCGTTCAAAGCTACCAAGTTTTTCCAAACAACGACCCTTGACTGGGTGGAGGCGGGATTGCAAGTTTGTCGCCAGGGTTACAACATGCTAAACTTGTTGATTCATCGTAAAAATCTGAACTACCTGCACTTGGACTACAACTTTAACTTGAAACCAGTCAAGACACTAACCACAAAAGAGAGAAAGAAGTCTCGTTTTGGCAATGCATTTCATTTGTGCCGAGAGATTTTGAGATTGACCAAGCTAGTCGTTGATTCTCATGTTCAATATCGTCTGGGAAACGTCGATTGTTATCAGGTAAATGTACCGATAGTATTAGTTATTACCAGTTCAATATTAGTTTCAGTTGTAGATTAATTGTTGACCCGAATCTGCGACCCGGAGTTGAGCACTTGTTGAGTACATGCTATAGCGTAGACACAATATGCATATAAAGTCCAAATCGTTGTGGATTGTATTGCCGTCATTGCTTCAGCTGTCTTATGAACCTTAATCCTTTCCTTTTGAGACGTTTTAATTTCTCTAAATTCAAGACAGAGGGCTATAAAATTACCGTGCCCTGATTGTGCCAGTAGCACCTGTCAAGAGAACATTCGTACGTACATAATTACCCTGCTCGATCATTTTAAATATTACTACAGACGGAACCGTTCTGGCCTTTTGGGCCTCATCAGTGTAGTGCTGATGAGCAGGATGAAAGTAACTGTTATTTACAGTCACCTTTGATATATATTGAAGGAGATCTAGTGGTAGATATATAGGATATCGATATATGTCTGTATTAGATGTATATCACTATTTGTACGTTTATGTGTATGTGTACATGTATGCACTTACGCAGTTGTATATTGACTAATTGCAGATATACCACACTATATCTTTACACACGCTTAGCCTAGATTTGTTTTCCATTGACTCTAGACAGTTTGCAGAAAAATTTATTCAGGCTGTCCGTGTATCATCATATGTGATGGTGTAATTGGTTGATACATGCGACGGGGCGTTCTTGAGTGGTTGGGTGGCTAGGGAGATGTAAATCTAACGCCTTGCCGGTTGCAGTATTGTTATTATGACGATTTTTTTCAGCTTGCTGATGGACTACAGTACGTATTTGCCCACGTCGGGCAATTGACTGGAATGTATCGATACAAGTACAAATTGATGAGACAGATCAGAATGTGCAAGGATCTGAAACATCTTATCTACTATCGCTTTAACACCGTAAGTAACTCTTATTAATCACGTTCCTCACCAATCTACTAATACGTATACATAGGACTATGAGTAAAAGAAGCGCAAATGTGATGCCGTTTCTAATTGATTGTGGTAACAGTGTGATCGCACGTGCTAAGTGGCTCTGTCAGCAAAATAGCGGTAATATTTGAGTGATTTAGTTAGCGACATAAATTTGAATGAGGTGTTGTGACTAAAAGTCACTTTACCCATATCTGTTAATGTACTGCATTGACTAACAGCATTGAATAAAACGAAGTGTTGTCCAGTTGTTCTCTGGAATTTGAAGTCAATGAAACATATTTCGGTTTGGTAATTGATATTGGGACAACCGGATGACTGAGTGATTGTGCTACGATATTAGTGCAATGGGTCGTTTGATAAGACTGTACCGATACTAGATTAAATTAACGAGATAGATCATCGGAATGTATAAGGACTTGAAACATCTTATTTATCATCGCTTTAACACTGTAAGTAACGCTGTATGAAATATTCCATCATATGCGCACAAACTAGATCTAGAACTCTCGATACGCGGAAAGACAATGGTTCTCCTGGTAAACACAGCTATTTGTCTATTTAAGCTTTTCGTTTGATGTGCCTTCATGATAAAGCGTTGTTAATGGGCTATTCCTGCATTGCTGTGACGATAATCTGATTAGAAAACGCATTTTCAGTGTGTAAGTTTTTGATTTCTAGGGGCCAGTTGGTAAAGGACCAGGTTGTGGTTTCTGGGCTCCAGGTTGGCGAGTTTGGTTGTTCTTTTTGCGAGGGATTGTGCCACTTTTAGAAAGATGGCTTGGAAATCTTTTAGCCCGGCAATTCGAAGGACGTCATTCAAAAGGCGTTGCAAAGACCGTTACTAAGCAGCGTGTGGAAAGCCATTATGACCTGGAATTAAGAGCGGCCGTAATGCACGATATATTGGATATGATGCCTGAGGGGATAAAACAAAACAAAGCCAGAACTATTCTGCAACACCTTAGTGAAGCTTGGCGATGCTGGAAAGCGAACATCCCGTGGAAGGTAAGGAGGGAATAATTTGTAAAACGATTAAGTAATACTTATAGGCAGGATGACGCGATTTATTTGACTTACAATAAATTTGACTTTCAACAAAATTATCCGTAGTATCGTGCAATGGCAGCTGTAAATGCAAAAATACAGCAAAATGGTATTTGGCTGGGGGGGGGCATTATAAGCCTTAAGTTTGAAACATTACGAATTCATGTTGTTTGGGTATTAACTCCGAATTGGTAAGCATTTCGTAGTTAAACGGTCATCGTGGTTCGCCATGTCCTTATATGTTATAACCCTTTAATATCAAATGTCCGATATTTCGGACACCGAGAACAAAAGAACACTAGAGAAGAAAGCAAAAACAAACGAGGAAAAAAATTCGGGTGTTAAAACGTCAAAAGATAGGAATTACCGTGGTGCCGGACTTTTTGTTAAGCCTTAAACACTTGGAAAACTGTAAAAATTCTATGTTTAGGTTTAGTTGAGGAAAATTACGACATCCTATCGTTGACACTATCCTATGGCAGAACTTTGTGCTTGCATTGACTTTGAAATTCCTTGCTGTCTTGTATATCTGAGAGCGGCTCTTTCAAGTTCTTCTGGTCTATTGGTTTTTATTTCTTTTTCTACATGAGCCGACACAAATTACTGTTTTTAATGAACTGATTTGGCGGAAAATTCTTTCGCAGTGTTTCCATCCATGCGACATAGAACCCTTTAACTTCGCAGAGGCTTCCACTCGTAGCTTCTCGAAATCTTTGCAGCAATACCATCCGTTGACGACCTCACTACAAGTGTTATTCAAACTCCTGAAATTTTGAATATTCAAGCATCTCCTTATGCACTCCACAAACTTTCCACAAGTTCATTTAACCCTTTCGTTCGCGCAGTAACCAGGGGTCTTCGCATTGACGAGTAAAATCGACTGGCGTTACACAAAGTAAAATGATAAAGTTGTCACATAACAACCGCATGCATGAAAGGTTTAAACTAAGAAACCTCGCTATAATAACCAAGAAGAGTAAAAGTGAATTGTTTGACCTATATTAATCATGTCCGTCACTAATTACCGATACTTATACTTTTGAATACGGGTAAAAGAAGTTCAGACGTGATACCATTTCTAGCCAGTTGTAGTAACAGTGGAATAGCTTGCCAAGTAACCTTGCTGCCAAAATTGTGGTAGGTTTGTTGAGTGATTGTGCTAGCAAGGTGGATGTGAATGAGGTGCTTTGACTAAAAATAAGCTCATACATATCCATTGACATGTTACATTGATTAACAGTACTAAATTTGCCTGTATGTTTTTTACTCATTCGATGGAATTTTAGTGAAACAAGCATCAAGACTTTTTGACAGGACATATTCATATTGGGACAATCGGATATGTATCCCGCCAAGTGTTACGATATTTGTAGAGAAAAAAACAAAAAATCTATTAGACGACTAGTGAACGTTTGTCAAGCTCATTACCTCAGAAAAACGATGAAGCATTAAGTATTTCAATCATTATTATCACGTCGTGACTTCCGTTTAGGTAGCACATATGACGAACCTGCACCCTTCCTCACCACCTGAGTCATGGCAGCTCAATGGTTAGAGCGTCTCACCGGTCAGAAGGTTGCAGGTTCGATTCCCGTCTAGGGCACAAAAATCGTTTTTCTGAGATATTGAGTTGACGAACGTTTACTTGTCGTCTAATACTTACCAAGCTCCCACGTGAACCAAATTTGTGTTCAGCATTAAGTAAGAAATCTATTGATAGTTCTGTAATGCTTCCTATTACGACTCGTCGGAAACCAGTCAAACGAACAGCTAAAGAGAAAGCTAAGTTTATTCACACACACTCTTCGGAATTTAAACGCTGTTTATATAGATAATATTTAGTGGTTATTGACATTTTAGTCATCTGGGAATGCACCCATTTATCATACTTTTCTTTACACGCATTCATTATATTTCCACTTTTCTACAGTGCAACCAGCTGAAACTAGTGCGAACTTAGGTAAACTTTACAAGAACCTGCCGGTTCCTTTTCACTCTCCTTCATTTGTTTGTTGTTTTGGGTTGTTACTTAGGTCCCTGGACTACCAACGCCCATTGAAAATATGATCTTACGTTACGTGAAAGCGAAGGCTGATTGGTGGACCAACACTGCTCATTACAACCGTGAACGTATTCGTCGTGGTGCCACTGTTGATAAAACTGTCTGTAAAAAGAACCTGGGGAGATTAACTCGATTATATCTGAAGGCTGAACAAGAAAGACAGCATAATTATTTGAAGGTGAGAGTTAATCGAACGGAATTCGTCAATTATTGCTCCCAAAGAAACGATAGTTTTTTGCTCTTTTGAAAAGACTTGAGTCTACTGAATGAGAGAACGTTACTCGATGTTCGAATACACTTTATGTTACGTATGTAAGACCAACGAAACCATTTTCGAATCGATATTTTTTCGTAGGTTTTATTTAAAGTGCCCATGACACGAAAATTTTTTATTGGCTGAAAACGCAGCCAGCACCTAAAAACTTTAGCTAAAAGTAAGTCCTTCTTAGTTAAAATATACCAAGAATACCGTACATTTGTCCCATTTCATGGCGAATAATAATTGTTGTCTGGTACCGAGTTTTGTGACGTCACACCATTGACACATGTTTATCAACAAAGAAGGCATCAATGCTGTTGTCGCTGGGCGCTTCTTTGGTCTAATGTACTGAGCAGCGATGAAATACTCGAGAATGTTTTTCACGATGTCATTTAAGCTTTGCAATCTGAAAGCGGCAAAGTTCAGGTCATATTGAAGCGTTCGTTTATGAAGACGCCATTTGAAGTTCTATCGGCAGGGATACGGATTATGTTCAATCGTTAAGTACTTCAGATCAAATTTTCTTCCGTTCCTGAAACAACGTAAGTTATATCACTGTTTGGATTTTAACTTTTGTACGAGTCCGTCTCATTCGCTTGACGATTCATGGCATTGTTTTAAAAGCAACCTATTTACACGACACAATACACGTATCGAGAATCCCGCCAAAAAGAAGATTTTACCGCACCTTCCTGCGCGAATGGGTATGGTTCACGCGGGATTTTTGATATGAATAATACTCCTATCAAAAATCCCGCAAGAACCAAGCGCATTCGCGCGGGAAAGTGGGTAAATTCTTGCTTTTTACGGGATTCTTGATAGGTGTATGTAAACGAATCTGCGACCAGATGTCATAGGAATTTCTCCGCAATACTGACCTCGTTCCATGTCGTGATGATGGAAGTCGAATGGTAAATCACAGCAGAACATTTTTTTGTCTATGGAATTGAAGAGAATTTAATGTAATATGTCTGAAGATTGTGAGCGTGTTTGTCAGTCAAACGTATGACACTTTGTAAGACAAAAATTCATGGTAATCTAAACTGAATCACGCCGTTTTCAAAGTGATAAGAGTGGTTCTTTTATTCAACCTAGTTAGAAACTCTCTTACGTACATATTTAACAATAAAAATGGGTTGAATCGCACGGACGTTTATTTATTTCTTGTTGAGAGACCATGTTTTGTCCATGGTGTGGAGTCACAGCTTAACATGGCCGCCCGTTAATTTTTTAGCCTCGGTTGTGGTGTTTTATTTCGCTCAAAAAGCTGATTAGAAGGAGAACTAGGCAATATGACGCACCGAAATAAACATAAAAAAATAAAAGCTAACGTCACATAAAAAAATTCGTATTACAGGAATTTAATACATGTTATTTAATACATATTTATTTCGTAGGTTTTATTTGCTACAGAGAACACTACAAAGAAAAAATTCCAGAGAGTTGTGAAGTATTCACTTTCACAATTTAAATTGATTTTTAAGCTTACCCAAATTTGACTTTCTACTGGGTTTAACCCTGCCACAGAGGACATTATTTTACTCTGGCCAACGCCAGACGATTTTACTCGTCAACGGGAGAAATCTGGCAGTGACGGGATTAAGGTGGTAGACGATCCGATAGTTGCACAAATTGCAAAAGAAATTAGAAAAAAAATAATACAATACATAAATATGAAAAACTATATATTTTGTAGGGTCGGGCGGTTCAAGGGAAAAACCGAAAACCGTCAGAAAAAAACCGAAAAAAACGGAAAAACCGATTTTTTAATGATTTGTTAGACTTCAACTGGTTAGCTTCTAACGTTTTGTTATTTTAAGTCATAAACCACTGTTTGACGCTGTATTATCTTCTGTTTTCAAGATTTGAAAATATCAAACGCTTGCGTTGCATAATGGCCTCGCGTAATCCCAAAATATTCAAGCGATAACTCACAAACGCATCAAAGTATATTACTGTCTATATTAAATGTCTAAATGAGCAGTTACAAATGTTACTATGTCCCAGAGAATGTCGCAATCTAATGCTGCAGTTCACAGATTCTCTGCGAGAAAGACAAGTTTGTCTACTTTTTCAGGCTTCAGGTGAGCTCGTGCTGCCGTTGAAATTTGCCCTACTTTGCTAAATAGCCTCTCTGATGGCGAACTGGTGGCTTGAAAGGCAAGGTATTTTCTTGCCAACTGGGACAGTAACGGAAATTTTTTCGTGTTGACCCTCCACCATTGCAAAGGATCGTCATCTCCGTCAATGACTGGATGTGTCAAGTAAATGTTAATCTCTTTGGAGAGGTGACTACGTGGAGATGAAGCTGGTGATGGCATCCGTTATACTTTCGTAACGTTTGGTACCGGGTTTTAATGGCGAGCTGGTGGCAAAGAGTCTCTTCACTGTAGGCTGGACTCCGGCTTCGGTAGCTGACGCAACTAAGCTGCTGGCATTTGCCTTTGCTGACTTTCGGCCACTGACTGACGGAGTCATCGTCTCATATTGTGTAGGATGCTCTCTTCGAAGATGTTGGATCAAGTTTGTTGTGTTTTCTCCCTTATTTTTTACAGAACGAGTGCAGATTTTGCACTCAGCAAATTCTTGACTCTTTCAGGCTTTTTGAAGAAATTCCAAGCAGAACTCATGTTGAAGTAGCGACTCGAAGACCTAATATGATGATCCTACCACGCGAACTATTGTTTACATATTACGCTCCGCATATTTTTGCAATGAGTCATAGCGTCTTCCTGTCTACGTAGGCGGTTGCTTCTGAGAAATTTTTCAAGCGTGTGATCTAGCGACCGATTCGCTTGAATATTACACAGTTTTTAATATTTTTCTGATTTTTCCGGTTTTTCGGTTTTTTGAATTTTGAAGAATCGAGTGAATCGATTTTTTCAAAATATCGGTTTTTTTCGGTTTATCGAAAAACCGCCCGACCCTAATATTTTGTGAAAGCTTAGTTTTCGGAGATTCCAAAAATATCTATTCTGTTGATATACACATTATGTATAAATGTATATAAGAAGATACTTATTAACTCCAAAGTCCGGTGTGTAGGTTTACCAGAACAATTCTGCCACTTTTTGTGGGGCCTAAATTGATGTAATTCTTATGGAATACGATGATACGATGGCCATTCTGTGCAGCCAATGTCAAACCTTACTGACCAATTTTGTCTTTGTATGTTTTTAAAGCAAATACTTCGGGCGCCTAATATTGTCTAGTTTTCACTTACATATTTGACAATTTCTACTAAGCAAATTAAATAGCAAAGCTTTTAAACAATGGCTGCACAGACAGAGATTAGAAAAACAATCTCTAACAATTTGATGGAGTTGCAATTCATAGTTCCTAAGTTACAACCGTTCCAAGCTTGCTGAAGTGTGTTTCGAGAAAAACGGCATTAAACATTTAATTTAGTGAAGATAGGGTAAAAACATCAAAATAACAAGGAGGCTCGAAACTGCATCTTTAATACCAGATGCCTCCAAAACAATCGAA
The DNA here is from genome assembly GCA_036872915.1 of Nanipora kamurai. NCBI lineage: Eukaryota > Metazoa > Cnidaria > Anthozoa > Scleralcyonacea > Helioporidae > Nanipora > Nanipora kamurai. The sequence continues at coordinate 122,323 of JBAHVQ010000147.1, forward strand.
TTTAAATGTAATATTTTGCGTTGTAGTGGAAACGAAGGTTTAAACATTATACCTGAAAAATGAAGAAATTCTCTGATATCCATACCCAACAAGATAAAAAACACTCTTCGCTTTCTTAAACTACATATATTTACCAAGTTAAAAAACGTTTTGCCAAATTTTTGGTGAGAAATTTTTTTATGGGTAGTCTACCACCTTAAGATAGAAAGTAACCTGGTTACATGACCATATTTCTAATTATTAACCTGTCTTATGTACGTCATTTCCGCCGGTTTTTTTCCCTAAAAGGGATTCGTAATGTCTCATCGATTTATTTCACAGGATGGACCTTACATTTCTGCTGAAGAAGCTGTGGCTATTTATACGACGACAGTACATTGGTTGGAGAGTCGCAGGTTTTCTCCTATACCCTTCCCTCCTCTTTCTTACAAACATGATACAAAACTGTTGATTCTCGCTTTGGAAAGGCTAAAAGAAGCGTACAGGTATGGGCTACAACAGCTGTTGAAGCATTTTAAAAGAACTGTCCGGATATATAAGTTTATGTTACTTAACCCTGACTTAATCCTTTGTTGTCTGGCTTCCGGCCGCTCTTCATGCAAATGGAGTTATCCTCTTTTGGTTTTCACATATGTAAGCAAAATTTGTACCTGTTTTTACCTAGACAGAAGTTGAAGGAAAGTATGTAAACAAACTTAACAGAAGTTATGTAGAGCTGGAACCTTAACCGATGAATTCATACACCGGCAAACTGCTGTAGCTTGACATCGGTTGCATTCACAGAGTTTTACTAAGACTTCGAATTTTGCGAATCTTTGAGAGGAGGTTTTCCTGCGTTAGCTGATGCGCACATATTCTGCTAAAAAATAAATATAGCGTATCTACGTTTTGCATGTTGCCCCGTCTGAGAATCCAAGGTTTTTGGATGTTTAAGTCAGTGCTCGCATTCATTTTACAGTTGCTTTTCCCTAGGTAATCTGACGATAAAGATGTAATACGCAGTTATACATGTGAACTGATCCAAGAGCGGTACAACAGCCAACTGTACACATGGCGTATAAATTTTTTGTGTTATCTACTTCTTTTTGCCAGTTTGATCTTGGAAAATCACTTGCTGTTGGTTCACTTCTTGTCATTTTGTTAGTTGTTGATAATTTATAATTTAAAAGTCCCTTATATTTTTCATCGCCGACTTTCTTTTATGAAATAGTGTGAAGAGTCGTCTGAACCAATCGCAAAGGGAGGAGCTAGCTCTTATTGAGCAGGCGTATGACAACCCTCATGAAGCCTTGAGTCGAATCAAGCGTCATCTTCTCACGCAACGAGCTTTTAAAGAGGTAAGACGAAATGGTGTCGAAGCATAAGAACCCTGCTTTACCGATGAAGGTTGCGCTATCGGCGAACCATAATTTCAGAAAAGGTAACCACTAGTAAAAATATCGCACTTCTTCAGAGATTTCACTTTTGGCAATTAGAGAGTTTCTATGTGACGTGTTGGCAGGACTGGCTTGCTTTAAGTCGCATGCGAAACAAATGTTGAATTAAATGTTGACCAACTACAGTCGTTGATTGAGAGTTGAAACCGATTAAGCCATAGCACAACATTTTACTTGAGTTTTTTACCGTTCTCTGTTCCACGCCTATGACTATTTCAAAAACTTATCAACTCACGAGGATCAGCACTAGGTTTGTAAAAATTTAAAGGTCCAAGAGGCCATTTACATTCTACCAAATGTAGCGGGAAATATGACCTCTATTAATAAGTTGGAGTTGGGAGGGAGTACCATCTTTGCAAGGCTTACATTTTGGCACTCAGCCTTGGAAAAGTAATAGTCCAGAGATGAAATATTAGAAATTGCTTATGCATTATTTCATAGAACGCAGAATGTCTCACAAAGCAGGATTTTCTGGGATGATTCGACCGTCATGTAAATTTGTCATGTCTTTATGTCCTCTTGACAAGACGTTCTTCCACCAACTGGATTAATTGGGAAGATACGCTTTTGTTATACTATGTATAGTTTGTGGAACACCACGTTTGGAACACCACGTTTCAAAGGATTGTACGCTTTTGTTGTTGTAGGTTGGAATAGAGTTCATGGATCTTTATAGTCATTTAATCCCCGTTTATGACGTTGAACCTTTGGAGAAGATAACAGATTCTTATTTGGATCAATATCTGTGGTACGAAGCAGACAAACGACGATTGTTTCCTCCTTGGGTTAAACCAGCTGATACTGAACCACCACCATTACTTGTTTACAAATGGTGTCAGGGTAGGTAGTTGTGGCAGTCGTCTATTTGTACTACCTATTTGAGCGCCGACACACAAGACGTGGGACAAGATATGCGCATGCGGCGTGTGAAAGTTATATCTAATACAAAACATTGATATAAAAGTAGAGTGCTGCGTCGGCAGTACTGAACGGCTTGTAGATAACCAAAAGGGTTGGGAAACGTAGACGTAGAGAAACTGACGTTTCGAGCAAAGGCTCTTCGTCGAAGTGAAACGTACCGTGACTTTTCACTCCCATGTAGGGTCTTCGCTCGAAACGTCAGATTCTCTTCATCTAAGTTAGGCAGTTTCCCAACCCTTTGGGTTCACAATATCCAATACCCTTCTTTCGATCTTGTTACACACTATGTGCATAATGCAGTTCTGAATTAGAATATTTATTTGTGATGACGGAAGGAAGTATCGAATTCGGTACTTCAAATGCAGTTAAGGTTCCGTGTCAGGAAAAGTGTATTAGAAATGCAGCTAAAGTTCGCGCTCCATATATTTAGGTCTTGGAAACTTATGTTTGATATAGCCTTAAACTGCTGCATTATCGTGAACAAACAACGAGCAATGATTCTCCTAGATAAAAATCGAACCATTCCTAAAGTCTCGATATTCGTGAAAAGTGTCTTCAAAACTGCGGCCCCATGCAGCTTCGTGATTGGTCAGACGCGTCAGCTGTTTAGCTGGACGGATCTAGATAGAGAGCAGAGGTTACAAACGTGTTTCATGTGCCCAACACGAACCAGGAATAAAATTCTTTGTCGATTCATATAACATGAGCATAATTCTATCGTGAGATAAATACGTAAATTAAATCATCCAGAAATGTGCTGTTTTGCTTTAATAACAATGACTTTCGAGATTAGTTGTAGTCAGTTAAGCCAACGTTATTTTTTTGTGGCTGTAAAGTTTAAGAGATGTAATTTTTGTCGTTGTAAAGGAATCAACAATCTGCAAGATGTTTGGGAGACTGGAGAAGGGGAGTGTAACGTGATGATGGAAGCTCAGTTTGAGAAGTTGTATGAGAAAATTGATTTGACATTACTCAACAGGTTATTGCGTCTTATTGTCGATCACAACATAGCCGATTATATGACTGCCAAAAACAATGTTGTTATTAATTACAAGGTAAGTGCTAGTCTGTGATATTTAAATATTTCTGCGTTCTTAGAATCTGCTAATTGTATTCTACTTCGCATGCACCAGTAGGCACGAAGGGAATCAATCTCATTCGCAGAGCCTCCATCTTGTGTTGCAAACGAAGGCTTTGGGATTACCCGTTGACTGGTTGTATTTTAATTACTGTACTGTAATTAGGATTAGTTCCTGTTTCCTTTCAAGAAGTTTATATTGAAAACAAGCTCAACGGTTTTACAAAAATCTCAGGCTACCGGCAAATTTTTGACGCATCTGCGAATGAAGCTTATAGTAAATTTTCGAACGCAACAAATACTTGAACAATACGGTTAGAGAAGTCACAGAACCTGTAAATTTTACCCAAATTTTCACAAAAAGTCATTAACGACGAATCTCATGGAACGTCCTCGTTGCAAATTTATCGCAGTGCAATGTGTTGATATTTATGGGGGTTGCAATGTTGTTGACCTGTAGGCACGCCACAATACCGACGGGAAAATGCTTTGAATTTGTTGTGGACGACATGTGGACATCCACATATCGTCGGTGGTAACATCAAGCACTCGCGTACAAATCGTGTATAACATTAATCTTATTCATTAACATTCCTTCAAAATGGCCATCATAGAACGACAGGGCTAGGTGTTAGGTTATGTATGCTGTGAACTTTTGCTTGCCATCACTAAATGCTTTAACAGACAGATTACAAATCCAAAAAATCATAACAGTTATATTAAGGTGGGTTATTTCTCCAAGTTTCAAGTTTTATGTGTAAAATCAAAATTTATGTGTAACCCTTGATACCCCATTACTACCACGTACTTAAGTCAAATCACACAACAATCACAATGTTTCAAGTAAGGGTATTGACCAGACAAGAATCGACTACCCGAGCTGACGCCGAAAACTTGGATAAATAAGAGAACTAAGCGCGACGCTATTGTTTTTTCCCTTGTATTATTACTTTGTATATTATTGCTTACGTGTGCAATAATATTTGATTATTATGTTTAGCCGTCCGATTCCGAGATTAAGGTTTGCTTGCCCATTTGTCGAGGGTTCTTTTTGCATCTCAGTTTTCTTTTTTTGTGAATTTTGCTCAAAGCTATACAAAGTTGAAATGCTTGAAATCCAGCGAGATCCAAACTGCACCAACCACCTACCCAGGCCCGTTTGCGTGGAGTTAATTCCGAATTTGCTTCCACTGTCACGGACAGCAGCTTGAAATCGAGGGGAGCATACCGTCAGGATTACCGAATGAGCTATCGGCCATCGCTCGTCATCCATGGTACTTTTACCACATCGCAGTGGATTTGCAGCACTAACGAAATTCGGTCCGAACGCACTTTCTTTTAATATACCTTCTTTTATGGGTTGAGGTTCTGCTTTTTGTGATATTTCGAAGAAGAGATGTTACGTTCGTGGCCAAAGCGTGGGTCAAGTGGCCAAAGTTGTAGGTCGAGGACAAGTCAAATCCTAATCCTTAAGGCAGATGACCAACCTGTTCAATAGTTACATGACAATTGTAAAAATAAGTATGCCTGTTAGATACTGTTTTTATTAGTTGTTCAAGAATCCACATACAACTCCTTGGTTCAGTAAATCCTTTGGGTGTTTACGTTTTGACTCGGTACTCGTTTTCAGTTTGGTATAGCCAAATTGATCATTGGTAAATTGACCATAGTGAAGTGGGATGCCCATGACTTTGGAACTTTTTATAAAGCATTTCTTTTTTTTATATATTTGTAGGTATCGCTGGTCAGCGGTACTTAATAGTCGTCGTGTACGTTGATTTCTCACGTGTTTTTTCTTCATATTTACAAAGTACCCTTTCACAATGTGGGTGTTCATGACGATAGAAACGGGCAGACATTCTTCGTGGACCTAATTATACACATCTCCCATCTTATTCCAACAACCTTTGCAAGTTATATAAGGAAACCGGCAAAGCCGACTGAAGATGTGGATTAAGAAATTATTACAAAGATTTCCTTGTTTACAAAGCTCCCAATGATAGACATGCCACTCGGTAGAGAATCCTGGTAGTGTACCACAAGTATTTGTGTCTGTTTTTAAAACTTGGGTTGTGTTCTTTTAGGATATGAATCACACAAACTCTTATGGTATCATCCGTGGCCTCCAATTTGCATCTTTTATCGTTCAGTATTACGGGCTTGTGTTGGACCTTCTGATGCTTGGCCTGCAGAGAGCAAGTGAAATGGCGGGACCACCGCAAATGCCAAATGATTTTCTTACCTACCAAGACGTGCAAACGGAAACCTCACACCCCATACGTTTATATTCACGCTACGTTGATCGCCTTCATGTTTTCTTCAGGTAATCGGTTATAAGTTACGAATGAACTGTTGGAATGAAGTTAGAGTGCAAAACCTTGTCACAGACAACTAGAACTGAGCATTGGCTTAGGCACTAGAGGGCAGTTTCCCCCACTTTTTGGCCTCACCAAGTTTGTCGGTTACTTTTGAAATGTCAAAATGAAAAGTGTTAAATAAGTTCCGATTTTTAAATTTAAATATATGAATGTCGTTCAATAGAAAATATTCGAGAGCAATCTTGTTTTTATCGATTAAAATGTAATGGTATGCTGTTTTTGCCGATATATTTTTCGTTAGATTAAATATGAATTATATTTTTGTGTACATTACAAGTATCTAGTATGTACATTTGTTGCAAACTTTCCCTGGCTGACCTTTCACACTTTCGAGTTACTGGCTATGTGCTGGAACTAGGTGACGCTTGATGCCAATTATTGGTTATGGCCATGCTTTTTATTTTCAATTCAGATATTTTCGGAGCATGTTTGGAGTGTTTGAAAGGAAATTAAAAAGAAATTCATATCCGCCTTTATTTTGAGCTGGTCTTTCCAAAGGACTTGGCTTCTAGATATTGGCTTATTTCCTCACGTTCCATCGTATTTATAGGTTCACTGCAGATGAAGCTCGTGATCTTATTCAAAGGTACTTGACTGAACATCCAGACCCAAACAACGAGAACATTGTTGGCTACAATAACAAAAAGTGTTGGCCGAGAGATGCGCGAATGCGCCTGATGAAACATGATGTTAACCTAGGGCGTGCTGTCTTTTGGGATATTAAAAATCGTTTACCTCGATCAGTAACCACTCTGGAATGGGACAACAGTTTCGTATCCGTTTACAGCAAGGACAATCCCAATCTATTGTTCGATATGAGTGGGTTCGAATGCAGAATATTACCGAAGTGTCGCACAAGTTTCGAGGAGTTCACTCACCGTGATGGTGTATGGAACCTCCAGAACGAGGTGACCAAGGAAAGGACTGCCCAGTGTTTCTTGCGTGTTGACGACGACTCTTTGCAGAAATTCCACAATCGTGTACGACAGATCCTGATGGCGTCTGGATCGACCACGTTTACCAAGATTGTGAACAAGTGGAATACGGCTTTGATTGGATTGATGACTTACTTCCGAGAATCAGTTGTTAACACCCAGGAATTATTGGATCTTCTGGTTAAATGTGAAAACAAGGTAAATTCGTGTGGTCCAAAAATTCCGATCTTAGTTCTTGAGTAAGGTTAGTGTTGGTTTAGTACAATGCTTACGAAAGTGTGCAGCTGCTAATGTAGTCTTACTAAATAGAAAACTTATATTGTTTTTACCATAAGTTTATGTAATGCAAATTGACCTCATAGTCCGAAAAAAATGTAGTCGCGCTTTTTATTTCTAGTCTTGTTTTTCTTAATTGCCGGGACTTAAGCCTTGTTATAACAATACGGAGATTTTGCCATATGGAGATTTAAACCACATATTTAGTCTTTTTGTTATGACCTAAACGAGTTGTCTCAGGCGTGTAGACCTGTCAAAACTAAAATTGTCATTCATGTCATTGTAGATTCAAACACGTATCAAGATTGGTCTTAATTCGAAGATGCCTAGTCGATTTCCTCCGGTTGTCTTTTACACTCCAAAGGAATTAGGTGGTTTGGGAATGTTGTCCATGGGTCACGTCTTAATTCCGCAGTCTGACTTAAGGTAATGCACCCGACAAACATACATACGTATGTGAATAAGTAGACATATAATTCTCATAAAATTCACAACGTTTTTCAGAAAAAAAAGAAAAAAATTAAAAGAAAAACTAAAAAACGTTGTGAATTTTATGAGAAGTATGTGAATAAGTAAAAATGCAATGCTCAGAAAAATGTTTTTGCGGCTATGTTGCAAATTACTTTTATATAGCTGGCCTAACTCATGTAGTAGTTGACTTGAATGTGTAGTGGACTACCTTAGAACCACTTATTTTATTACTAACTGATCATTGTTTAACTAAATTGAAATAACTATACTGTAATAAGTAACAACTATCTACTTGCAAGCAAAAATTTGCACTTAAACGCAACGTTTAATGCATGTATAAAACAACACGTGGTTTTTCAAAATGCAAAAGACTTATTAGATCAATCAAAAAAGTTCTATTGGTACTATATACTAAGTATGTATATGTACGTAAGAGTGATACAGACATAATGCGTTCATTGCGGGACTACGGATCAAAAACGGAGAAAATTAAGAAAGTATACACTAGTTGGCAACGTCATTCGTTAAATTCCTGCAAATATGCAAATGAATTTTACCGTTTTGCTTCCTTCCTACCAGTTGTATTTACTGCAACCTTTAAGACAACGTTTTCAATCGAGACAACTTCCCTGGTGACCCCAATTCCCAATACCCATGCTGAAATGAATGTATTTTACCCACGAAAGCTTCATCACACTGACTTTAGTTTCCGTAAAATTTGATACCATTAGAGAAATCAGTAGTCTAGGAATTAGACCGACAAATACTTTAAGCAATAGAGGAATAAAACTTTGTTGTAGTAAACATTTTGCTGCGCTTTCGAAAAGCTCATTGTTTCAGTATTATGTCCTAAAACATGTTAACTGCCTTCATAAAAGGCAATTTTATTGTTTACCGTTGCAACACAACAAGTCAGATCATTTTTCGTTTTACGCGTTTTGATTTTTCAATAGCACTACCAAATACTAAAATCTTAAATAATGGTCTTTTTTGTATAAGATAGGCTTCATTCTGTAAGACGTAGTCTCGCGTGCACCGTTAATATTTCATGCTTATTTATTAAAAATTATTGGGATCATTAAATCGGTTTTGAAATATTAAAACGCACCAGGTAAGACATGGTCATATACCATGACAGATGACAGAAGCGACATGAACTGTTTCCCGTCATATAGCGAATCATTTTACCAGTCGTTTTCAAACTGAAGCAGAATCAAGATTAATAACGTATTTCTTGCAGAAAAACGATTTCTGAGATCATGAGCTTGACGAACGTTTTCTGGTCGTCTGATATACTCCAAGCTCCCACATGAACAGCATTTGTGTTTAGCTTTCGATCTTTCCATCATTATTATTATATGTAGCTTCTGCTTAGGTTGCACATGTGACGAACCTGCAAATTAGCTCACCATCTAAGTCTTGGTAGTGTAGTAAACGCAGATATCAACTAATGACTTTGTTAGTAGAGTTAATGTTTAGGAACAGTGATACAAGGTAAAAACTAACGAACTGACGATGCAACAACTCACCGTTTTTAACTACGCGAGCACCTACGCCAGCACAGCGAGCGTTCGTCATTTCAAACTGTTCAAGGCCTAGAAGGTCTATTAAATTACTACAGTAGCATAATGGTTAGGGCGTCTCACCGGTCATCAGTGGGGTACGGGTTCGTTTTCCGTCTAGGGTTCGGAAATCGTTTTTCTGAGCTCGTGAGCTTAACGAACGTTCGCTGGTCGTCTAATTTCTGTAGATGATACATTCCAGAACTCCTGCTGATAAATGACACGTTTTTGTTTCTAACTGTCGCAACTTTGCCGTCACAAATTGTTGGGTATTTCAGCTTCATTTTAATGAGATAAATCATATAAACAAAGATTTGCCTTTTCCTGACCATATCATTGAACGTTAGTAAAGTGGCGTTTTTTAATTTATACTGGATAACTCTATCAGATAAAGATCTATGCAATTTCCGATTATGAACAACATTGCATTAAACCAGGCGGATGACCTGTTTATTTAAATAAGTCATCGTCTTCTCGTTCAAATGGTCTGTGAATTACTATTATCAGTTAAATACAGTCCACATCTTACCGACCATACCGACTTCTTTTTTAAAAATGTGTATTCATTTTTATGGTAGGTGGTCTCAACAAACTGATGTTGGTATTACTCATTTCCGTTCAGGAATGAGCCACGACGAAGATCAATTGATTCCTAACTTGTACAGGTGAAAATAAAACTGTGATTCTTACCTTGAGATGATGGTCGACAAATTAATGTTTGATGTCGTTTTTCTTATAGATATGTCCAGCCGTGGGAGAGCGAATTTATTGACTCACAACGCGTGTGGGCGGAATATGCTCTCAAACGTCAAGAAGCTAACGCACAAAACAGGCAAGTGTAACAGGATTCGTTGAAGGGCTACAATTGAGTCTTTGACTCTTAATTAATTTCCCGTTCATTTTGAAATAACACGTTCTGAACTTACTTTAAAATTCGATTGGTGAACTTTCGTACATTTGCGAACAGCTATTTGAAGGTAGGTTCCAAATTTGCAGTATATAGTATGAGAAAAGTGTTAGAAACACATTTCTCTGCTTAGAAAAAGGCTTAGTCTTTTTGACATAGTCCTGCTAGGAAACCACGCTCTGAGTCAACCGTTCAGAATTTCGATAGTCCTTCAGAAATTATAACAGTAGATTCTAAATTTAGTTGTAAGTTTCTCCATATTTTAGGAGGTTAACTCTTGAAGATCTTGAGGATTCCTGGGATCGTGGGATTCCACGAATTAATACCTTATTCCAAAAAGATCGCCATACCCTTGCTTATGATAAAGGCTGGAGAGTGAGGACGGATTTTAAACAATATCAAGTTAGTATTAAAGAAAGATTATTGTTTTTATGATACCATGATCACACCCATCGTTATTGTTCTAGAGGGAATTTTGATCTCTAAATGCCTTAGAGGAGCTGTGTCAGAGCGTTGACTGGTTGGGGCATTCTCTATTATTCACTTGTCAAACCATTAAAATTAAATCCTGCAAGAATATGTGAAAATCCTCAAATGCAATGGACGAGGAGTATCAAAGTCAAAAGCAAAGCCTTGAAGGGTATAGAATCCAAACAAAACTGGAGTTAATCGAATTTGACTTGAAGGTTCAACTTTCAGTTTTAGAGCACACATTTTTTCATGTCTGATCATTATTTTGAATCAGTCTTGCTACACCTCACATCCGTTTGTTCTTTTCACTAACATATATTGCATTAATCTGGCGTATCTAGTTGCTGCTAACATTTCAGTGAAGAATATGGATTTAAACTTTAAAAAATGCATTAAGAATGCGACTAGCGGGACAAAATGCTGCTCTGTACATCGTACGACCAACTCGGCAAAAAATTTTAGTGCGGTAAGAACTCAAAGATAGCCGAGAAGTATATGAACTGCTGTATTAAAATTTACCCTTTCAGCAACTACTTTATCATTTTTTCAGCCAAAGTCATTGATTTTTCAAACTTCTTATAATCATTACCGTGAATAAAGAGGTGATTAACTGCCAGATTTTTTTGAAAGTCGAGTGCTTCACGTTGAGCCACATATGATAAAAAACCAACAAAATCAATCACATAAAAATCGATATGGATGAAAGGCTTAATCAAGATACAAGTAAGCATAAACAGGCCTTGGTAAGCTGAAAGATTGCGAAGATTCAAAATGATTTTAGAACTCCCTCACTCTGTTCAAAATAAATTTGATTTTTAGTTGGCCCAACCGTTTCTCAAATTCGTGCATAATTAGGATGTACAAAATCACCATGACACTACCTCTGTAATATGAGGGAAACTCTGTAATTTTTCTGCCAGTATACATGTGCAAACGTGATTCCCGCATACGAATGAACAAATGAACACCAAAAGAGATAAGGATTATAAACAATACAAATTATATATAATCGGTAATCCTGGAATTATAAATTCTATTTCAGAATCATCCTCAGGGTAATATGAAACGATAAATTCACAATTAACCTACACTGCTGAAGTCAACTGAAAAAGGTTGATTCCGAAGGTGCGAGTTCAAATCCCGCTCTAGTCAACTTTTTCTGTTGACTTCAGCAGTGTAGGTTAATTGTGAATTTATCGTATCTGGAATTATAAAGTTATACCAAAATATGCCGGTGTGATTAAATATCCCTTCAAACCTCGAAAAGCTTTCGAAAAGTCCCATTTTATCACTAATTCCTCGTATGCCCTGATCTTTCTCATCATTGATCAAAATTTTTTCGGAGAATTACACATTGTTACGGGTAGAAAAAACATTTTTGAAATTACTGGGAAGTAATCCACAGGTTCCCTTGCCACCGTAAACTTTCAAAATAGCTGCTAACTACTGTTCTATATTACTTGATTCGGTAGAGTATGGCGACCCCCGAACTTGTTTCCTTTCAAGATAAAAAAAAAATTACTGATTAAAGAGAAATTGGCTTTACTAAAATTTTTATAATCTACCTGCACGATTAAGGACGGAACTGTTTATGAATGAAAGTAGAAACTGTTTTTGCCCAACTAAAAAGAAAATTCTCTCTCCTTTATTTTGACTGCTACAATACAAGTTTGACGAATTTGCTTTCGAATTAGTTCCCATTTAAACGAATTAGTTCTCATTGAAACAAATTAGTTCCCAGTACATGTTGACTTTTACAGTCTTGTTTTAGAAACAAGAGACCGACTACTTGTTAGGATAATTGTGGCACGTGGAAGTCGATAAATTTTAAAATGAATTTAAGCGTATATAAACGCTTCAATACTCAAATTTATATACTTTGAGAGTACTTATAGGAATATTCATTGGAGTGAAGCGTTTCAGTTGTCAACAGGTAATACGCCGAGGCCGTTTCAAGAGAACGTTTCTTAGCTTGTCGCCTCTTTTGCCGTCCAAGCTTGCTTATTTCCCGACGAAAATAGTTGCTCACGATTTCACGACGTTTTACCGACAGGCGCCAGTTTCCTTTATCAACTGACGATTTATGGATCGGTCGGTTTAACCATAAGAGAAGTGTTGCACTTCACCCTACCCACACTGCTCAGTATAACCTTACTTTTAACAGTGACGTTTTTGAATTCAAACAGCAGTTCCGGTATATGATCTTTCTTTGCCCAATGTTACGTCTGTTACCTGCGAAGGAACCTCCTCTTCAGTGAATCGGAGTGGTGGTCATTCATTATTGGACTGGAACAATGAAAGCATTTAGTTAAGATATATTCCTGTTGTAGGTACTGAAACAGAATCCCTTTTGGTGGACGCATCAACGCCACGATGGAAAGTTGTGGAACCTGAACAACTACCGTACCGATATGATCCAAGCTTTGGGAGGAGTGGAAGGAATTCTAGAACATACATTGTTCAAGGGAACGTATTTCCCTACTTGGGAAGGTTTGTTTTGGGAAAAAGCCAGTGGGTTTGAAGAGTCAATGAAATATAAGAAGCTTACAAATGCCCAGCGGTCTGGTTTGAATCAGATTCCCAATCGGCGATTTACATTGTGGTGGTCACCAACCATTAACAGGGCGAATGTAAGTTAATATACTTTTAGGCTCTGCTGTAGCAATATAGCTTGGTTTGGAGTCCATCAACGTCTAAGACGATGTACACTGGCACCCCTAAAAGCGGACTCCTTGAAACGGACACTGCGATATATATCGATAATCCGAAATGCTGACCGATGGTCAAAGTCACTACAACACAACGTTATAAATAAAATTCAAAAAAATGTCGGTCAATAATTTTAACATTCAATAACACGCTTATAGCTTACTATGACATTACTTACTGCCGTTTTTCATGTGCGCACAGCTGGTAAATTAGGTAGCTTGGCTACAGCGTTCCAATACCAGTTATACAGTTCAGTCAAGCGTAACAAATTACTTCAAACCACCTAGTCCTGCTTCTAATCAGAGACTGTTGAGTCATAATCTTACAGGCTTTCTTAGGTTGTTATTCCATTTTGTAAAAATTATAAATGATAAAAATGCTCTTTCTTTTGCACGGTCACCGATGTGAAATTTTAATTTCAAACAAAAATGCCTATATTTAGGATTGTTCTGTCAAAACCCCTGAGACGTGGACATCTTGTTAATTGGACACTTCAACCAGGTCCTGAAAGTGTCCGCACTGATAGGTTCAACTGTAGTAGGTTTATATCATTTATTTTTTACTTCAAATCGAAAAGCTTCAGCGCTAACAAGTCCAACATTAAACCTAATCAGGAACGTATATGTATATACGGTATATATATATATAGATATATATATATAATGTATATATATATATATACATATACAGCCATTCATTCCTAATCAAGAATGTATACGTATATATATATATACATATTGTTTTTTTGTTTTTTTTTAACTACAAAACGTTTTATAATGTATTTGAAAGCATTGTATTCAGTGTGGGGTGCATAGACATCTATCAAGTCCCAGTGGAGTGTTTGCCTACCTCATTGCTGTTCTCCCTAGCGAAAGATTATCAGTGGATAAAGTGTTTGGATGCTCAGAAGATAACATCTTAGGAAGTCTCAAAACTAGCGAGACGAAAGCTTAGCAAATAAACAAATTACATGGTGTTTCCACAAGAAATTTTCCAAATAGGTTATCAGTTTGTAATGAACTGTGCATATGTTCGAGTGAATTTTTGTTTGTTCCTTCGTTGTCTATGGGTGTCTGTATGCTTTGCTCCTCTGTCATTCTGTTGTTCTGATGTGTTGTTTATCTGTTTTCTTTTTTTGACTGCAGGTGTACGTTGGCTTTCAAGTGCAGTTAGACTTGACTGGTATTTTCATGCACGGTAAAATTCCAACGCTCAAGATATCCTTAATTCAAATCTTTCGTGCTCACTTGTGGCAAAAGGTCCACGAAAGCGTTGTCATGGACTTATGCCAGGTAACCATATTATTTATTGTAAACATAATGACCGATGACAAATATCCGATCCAATGATGAATCCCATTCTCGTCGCGCAGTATATTTGTAGGTTGTATTTCCTATTTTTTGTTTAATTTTGTATGTTATTCAAAATTCCGTCCAGGGAGTGTTTACTTGCAAATATTTGCCAGTGGATTTTTTTTGTTGGGGCAGGGCTCGTAAATTAAAAAGAACACACGCATTTTGGGATTTTGCAATTGTTAATTTCGAGTCCTGCAACACTTTAATGCAGGTTTCCATAGAAAGATAAACCAGGTCACTATGTCATTTATTGAAAACTTAGTAACCGAGCGTTAGATCCTTGCCAGACAATTATACAACCCTTGGTTTTCCAGTACAGACCGACACGCGAAGCATCGAGGTCTGTGGGAAGGACCAAGGGCAGTATAATTTTGTAGTAAGGACCAACAAACAACGTCGTTAAGGTTTTTATTATATGGCTTGCTTCGCGAGCGGTCTGTTAACGTCTTTTTCGCCCGTTCTGGAAACATACCAAAAGCTTGAACGTTTAAAAATCCAATTCGTCAATTAAAAATTCGTCTAAAGAGTCGATATCGTCGAGGTCGTATCTTAAATCGTCTCCGAAATTCATTTTAGCTTGAAAATAGTATCTTTTTGCTTTGCATTGCCTTCATTTTTAAAGCTTTGTTGTTTTGTTTTAGAAAGGCCGATCTCTACGGATTTGCTAAGACGGCTAAGGAGCCAATAAAATCGCAGAAAAGATCGTAATAGACCGCTCGCGAAGCACACCATATAATACAATACAGCATTTGCCCTTTATTAAGGGAAAACCCGTAATGAATAACGCGTGTTTCATATTTAATAGTGCGTTCCTA
>JBAHVQ010000148.1:3170-14368 GCA_036872915.1 Nanipora kamurai
CAGTTGAAGTACAGTCAAAATCACTTAAGTTAAAGGTAGATACAGGTGCTAGATGCAACGTGTTGCCCAAGCATATTTAACATGATTGTAAAAAAAATTGAGAAATTTGACAAATTTCACTCCTCACCCCTCCCCCTTAAAATAGGGGCATAGCTGAGAGTAACAGATTGCTATCACATATTTGTTAACTAAAGGTAATTTACTTTTCAAAAAGTAGTGTTAGCCTTTGTCCCCCTTGGTGGTACTGACACCCCCCTGCTCATAGGCTATTACCAATATTACTTTTAATGTATTCAAAAGCTCGTTTATAATTATGGTAATCCCATAGTATGTAATACTATGGCATGACTAAAGCTATTCATGTTTTTCCCACAATACAGGAATACAGCATCAACTTCAGGGTAAGTCCATTCATTTAACTCTTGATAAAATACATACACACTCCAGTCAGCTGAGAACGGAGCATATTTCATGTAAAAAAACAAACCTGTAGTACAATAGTTAATAACTATTATTGATAATGCCTCCGTGATGCTCTACCTCTTAAGCTTTGTAAGGCAAACCCTGTATTCTCAAATAAATATTATACTACATATAAATATGTGCCTACTATAAATGGGAACCTTAATGCTAAATTATTGTTGTCTTTTTATTATTTGCCCACAGAAAACAGGACTCTAAGCAAGCTCATCCTGCTGAAGATAAAAAAGGTAAATTCTGGTTCTTTATAAAAAAAAAAAAACAAGGGTCATGCTTGATTAATGCTGTTAACACTCTGACATTCTACTTGCTCTCTCTAAGCAAAGTAATCTAATAACCTATTATCATTGTTTTCATTTCAGCTGAAACAATGGAAGGCTATGTTCACTTGATAAGTCCCATCAGAACAGCCACTAATGGTGTTACCAAATTCAGAGACCAGTGCTGTGCGTATGGTATGCTACTCGCTAGAGAAACGGCAGGCACTTCTACAGTCCCAGCAAACTAAATCACCAGGCGAGGTTGGTGGACTTTCTAAGAATCAGTCAAAACGATTCGGCAGTGAAGATGATGAATATACAATTTTTAAGAAGGCTAAAATCACTTGTATCGGTCTTGATTTTCAATCAGATGATTCCTTCACCAACAGGTTTCACAAGGTCAAAGAGGCTCTTGATGCCAATGTCTATGAAACAGTTGATGTGAAGGTCAAAGTGATGATGAAATCTGACCGTAAACAGCCCATAATCAAAGGAGGGAAAACCAAATACAAGTTATATGCTACAGTGGCAGATGAAACTGGTGCAGTGAAAGTAGCACTTTGCGAGGATATGATTGAAAAAGTTCATGTTAGCAAATGCTACCATATCCAGAACTGCAAAGTCAGAATTTTTGATGATTTCAAATTCATTAACACAATTGGATGGCATCACTAACATAAATCTTGCAACACCAGAAATAAGAAATAACATTATGGGACATTGCCTTGGAATTCATGTCAAGCGTACTTCTGCCTGCACTTGTTGCAGTCAAACCCTTGAAGAAGCGACGATATAGCTACATGCACTTGTTGCAACATGACTATCTCTGCAAAAATGCTGAAAAATGAAAGTCGTTTGCAAGCTGCTGTTGAAAGTTGAGGAAAAGATGGTGAATTGTACCGCTTTCAACGATGCCACAGAGAGCTTTGTCTAACATTAATACTACAGAATTGGCCAAGCTGTTCTTCAATGCTGGACCATAGAAGATGATTGCTGATCAAGGTGCCAGGGTTATTGCCCAGTTTCTGCCAACAACCTAAAATCAGGGATAATTTTGTAACAAACTTATGATTATGGATAATGTTTATACACGTATATTATAATTATTAATCAATATCATTTTGATTATTGAACGATGACTGCTAATAATACACCATTTCTGATGTTTATTGATAGTTACATCCCAGTTGAGTTTTTGTTACATTTAATTGTTGCAGTTTGTTACAGTCAATCTGTCTGATGTCTGTGAAAAAAGACGAAATATCACAATTTCATTGTAACTCTCTTGATTTTAGCTCATATCTTGAGTTATCAAGATGACACTATTGTTCAGAGTTTGATTCTTCCTTCATTTTAAGTTGTCGGCTGGTTCTGGATTACAGTCAGTATTAGGCAAGAACAAACAGCAAGTCAAAAGCTAAAATAGATGATCAGGTTTATTATAGTCACCCTTGCACTATAAAAAATTATTCTGTGATTAATTGCAACAAATAATTTATTAAAAAGTTTGAATCAAAACAACACGTTTATTGTTATAGTTTATAATGAATTTTAATTATCATCTTTTCCGGAGTATGGATTGAGTTTACAAAAAATAGATGTAATCAGTAACTTTACAATTATTCTATATAGCTCATCTTTGTGCATGCGCAATAGAGTCAGACATGTAAACGATGCCTGCAGTAGCCAAACGCACGCATTGCGGGCCCATTTTTTGTCCTTGATGCTGACATGGCCAAGACCCCAATGACTTCCTGGTTTACCATAGGCACCAAAAAATTTTTCTCTTTGCCCACATTTATAACAAAACAAAGTTTTGAAGGTAGTTTCTCTTTAAGCCTAGTTCTCATTCATTGCTGACCATCGGCGACGCTTATTGCCAATGGTCACTGATCGCAAGTGCATGAAAAACGTCGAAAGTTCTCATACATTGGCGATGCGCATATGATAGCCAATTCGCTTCAAAATTTCCCGCCAAAGCAAAAAATGGCCGCGTTTAACCTAAAATTGATAATTTCTGTCCAGCTTCAATTGATTATAGCCATGAAACACGTAATGACGTCAGGTCTAAGCAAGTTATTTACTAGCATATTTTATTTTTAACACTATTAACAGTTTAAGGAATACTATGACGTCAACATGATCTATCAACATATAATAACAATATGAATAGTGAGAAAGTGAGAATTAGAGTTCTTTACTTCACTCTGCTTCAATTGCTTCGCCTTCGTCAGTCCCATACACGGCTTCAACGTTGCAATAAATTTCTTTATTGCATTTCACAATCATTTCCTTGGAAGGTTGGAAATAAGCACATGAACCTGCTGCATTTTTAACACCTTCTTTTACAAATATAAGCGATGCTACACCTTCTACAGAGAATCTGTTTCTGTGGACAGTTTTTATCAAGCTCTCTTGTGAAAAAACATGCTTGCAATCGTAAACATTACCTTAGCAAAAGCCAATAAATTTTGATACTTTTCCAAATTTAGTCAAGCGACTTCTCCCCAAAACACTTTCGTAGGAACAGCGGCACATCTATCGACGAGACCAGAAATTTTATCATCGTACATAAATTCTCTCCACTCTTGATCCAAACGTTGCACATTTTCTGGCGAGACAACATTTGGAAATCGGGAGGCAATGTTAGCAATACTTGGAACAGAACCAGTTACAACCGTCTGTGGATCGAGAAATTTGTTATCAAATGGCAATCGCTTCTTAAGCTGGCAGCAAAGCCTGACATAAAATTGCCGACACCGTTGAAGAAAATGCTTTACGTCATCTTCATTTAATGCTGTGTACTCTGGCAATGCAAGGAGCTTCGCTACATCAACGCCGAGATAGAGTTGGGAAAGAGGCAAATAGTTGATGCTGTTAGATGGACCATGGGAGGTTACATCTTCTTTCACCGGCGCTGGGCTAATGAAGCAACTTAAAAGAGCTTTGTAAGCAGAAATGCAATCAGAATAAAAACTGAACTGATGGCGATTTTGACTGAAATATAGTATTCATCTTATTGACTACTGCAATGACGTACTTAAGAAATGCGAAATAGAGCTTAGTGAAAGGATTTGAGAACTGTTCATGAAGAAATTGAGAAGCTTTAAAGCAAGCAGCCCATTGGTTGAAAATTCTTTCCAGACAGGATCCGAAAGAAAGCCATCTGACGCTGTAGAATTTTAACATTCGGTGCTGGTTGCAATTTGTAAAATCTTGATATCCTTGAAACTCGAGTATGCGTTTACTGGAACGGGAGAAATAACTGTAGCATTCCTTTACCAATTGCTCCAAGTTTCGTGGCAGAATGGAACACGCATGACTTACAGCCAATGCACAGGAATGACAAGCACACCTAATAACCAAGCAATGCGATTTGCATGGTTATTATTTGATTTGCAGCCAAAATTCGGCTTACAATGCTGTTATTGTTGCCGAAAATAACATTTGTGGTGTCAGCAGAAAAACCGACAACATAACTCATTTCAATACTGTGTTTACGAAGATCGTAAAAGCTCAGCTGGAACTAAATTCAACAGACGTGTGTTAACTTTTTACAGCTTTTCGCAGAAATATTTGATTACAATCGCCAGACATTTCTTAGTTCCCTTGTCTGTTGTTTCATCGATTATCAGGGAAACAAATTTTTCACTATTTTCATTACCAGTAGCATTAACATCTTTTCTGCAACTCGATTTGAAGGATTCAACAAGGACGTTGTACGTTACGGCTGCTGCTTTTGTACGCTTGCAACAGAACCCTTTAGCTATAGCAGAATCATGAAATGTTATGTTATGTTCTGCCAAAAAACTACAAATTTTTAATTCTGCTCTCTTCGTTCCTTGGGTCGATTTATCATCCGATGTGAAAAACTTAGACAACTAGTAAAAAGCAAAAATATTTTGCAATGATGTTATAACAACGGCATGCTGTCAAATAATTAAAATTTTGCTGTAGAAAATCGAAAAACAAACTACACTTGCCTTGGAATTCCCTGTCATATTCTTTGCCAATGATATGTGTTTGCTTGCTTTGGCATGTAGACGAATTGTTGCTAAACGAGCTTGAATTTGTCAATTGCAATATTCACAAAACGCATGGTTTTCGGAAGTCTTGCATGTTGTCAACCATTCGGAAAACTCTGGCATTAACTCCCATTCACTTCTGTGTTTTTGAATATAAGTTTTCTCGTTACTTCTATCCTTCTTTTCCAGCAAACTTTCATCTTCAGATTCCTCGCTACTGTTTTCAGACAAATGAACATCCATGTTTTTTCAAAAGGTGAGTCACGTGAGTGGCTTGAGGGCTGAGGAATGCAAATGATGCAACCCACAAACAGGCTTTAATTCAGGGGAGAACACACCCTCAAGAAGGCTTGCAACTAGCTATTAAGCTAACGTTTGTTGCAACCTCTTTAATGGTTACATGAATTTTAACACGAATTTTACAAAAAAAATTACCGAATCCTTGAATTTTGAAAAATTTTACCAAAAATTTTACTAAAAGATTTTTTTACTAGATTTTTTTTTTTTTAAATTGTCGAAATTTTACCAAAAGTAAAAAAATTTACTGAATATGGTCACACAGAGTTTGACAACACTCTGCTTTCCTTGTTTCGCCGTTTTGTTAGTAAGCATCATCTCTGCTTTTTTTCTGCTCGAATTTAAGTTCCTCTTCACGCTGTTAACTTCTTTTCCCTCTCCAATTTCTCGTTCTCGGCGTTGGTCGAGGCTTCGTTTATAAAGCAGTTCAAAAGGACAACATCGTCGTCGGCTTTGTCAGCCATCACACCATTTCCAAGCTTCACCTTTTCAAATTGAAGCTTTAGATCAGCCATGTCGCTGATAATCTGCATGAGGGCCTCTATGCTGCTTGCTCCTTTCTACGTTTCCTTTCTCATTAACGCCTTTTGTTTTGTTACAAGTAAGCTCCAAAAACCGAAGTTCTGTATTCAGCTTTTTGTCGATCTCTTTATTGTCCGTGTTTGAAAAGGCTTCAATATACTGTCGGAGGTGCCACTCGACAGTGCAAGCTCTTTGCAACAATATCACAAGAATTGGTTTACCTTTGTCACAATGACTCCCCTAGCTATCTGAATCAACAAAACAATCTTCTTATGTTAAGGTCTTTGACAGAACTTGTCACCACATATGCAATTAATAGCAACCAAACAAGATTAAATCCTATTTTTTAAAGTGCACAATTTCCAACATGCATGCAAACCCAGTGTTAAAGAGAAACTCGATCGTTTCAAGAGCCGAGAAAAGGCAAACAAAGTGTACTGAAGAAACCAAGCAGCACCTTTCAGCTCAACCTGACATTAGCTGATGGCCTCCAGCGCATATTGGTTCTAACATGTATTATAATTCTTTGATAGTGGTCTTGGTTCTTGTATTCCTCAATTTTCTCATGGATTTGTTTGATAGTTGCCCCACTATAGGAGTGGCAAACAGTTTTTTTTTCTTGCAGCTCTAATTTTTTTGCTGTCAATAGTGTTGACCATTGAGTCGTCTGGCTTGGAGGTAGGCATTCTTTGGTCCATTTTGTTTGAAGGTGATTGCTTTTACTGGCAGCTGTTGTTTTGAAATTTTGCTTGTTGGTTTGCAAGGTAGTCAGTTATTTGTGCGTTAAAATAATTGCCTACACGCTTTTTATCATTACTTAATTGCTCCTGTAACATTTTCAGCAGGCAGTGCTTGAAATCTGTTTTGGCTCTTGTATGCCTTCTCATTTTCAACAGATTCAGTTCCTTTTTTATCAGCAGAACTGGTGTGTCCAACTTTAGTCCATTTGCTTTGTTTAATATCAAGAGCACAACTTATCATTGCATTGTCATCTCTTGAACATTGATCTTCAATGACTGAATTTCCGCCGCCATTTTGTTATTCTGCTCAATAAGGGATTTTATCTCTGCTTCGGACTAGTTTCTTTAATTCGTCTCTGAAGTACCCGCAATGACCGCAACTACTGCCTTTGTTTTTTACTTCCATCATGTTGTCTTCAACGACAGCAACACTTGCCATGTGGTTGACTTTATTATTTTGGTTTTCATCTATTGTTGACTTCGGTAGAATGGCGTAGCCCTTCAGAGTGATGTATAAGTTGTTTTTATCGCGTTCTTGGACTACTGTTAACTTTTTATCAGTCGGCCATACCATTCTAGAGAAAACTCGGGGTTGCTAAATTGAGTCGTCTCTCCAAGGGGCGATGACCACCTTCTACTGAGCTGTAAATCGGCTTAATAAACTCCTTCAGTGTCTCCAAGTCACCCTTCCAAAATAAATTGCCCTCCAAGAGGTATAAGTAATGAGTCATTGGATGGAAGATTTGTTGTTCTAAAATTGAAAGGATAAAATTCCGACGTCTTTTTTCAGCATAACATAAACGCAGTAAGTAGCCCTTTAATAGTTTGTGCTGACGTGGGTAACTGCCATATAAGCCCATATAAGATGTACAATTACCACAGTAATTTCATAGAAATTATTATTATGCGCATAAATATAATTTGCGTCCATATCAAAGCGTTCATGTGCTCAGTCAAGTGATGAGGAAACCGGAAGCCAAAGCAGTGTAAATGACAGTATTTCCATTAAGAATACAGCAAAACCAAAAGGTAAGGGGGCTGCTACTTATGGAGTTGTTTATAAAGCAGAATGGGGAAAAGAGTTTCCGATTCGACCAGTTGCTAATGACAAACACAAGTTCCACTGTATTCCTTGTGGCAAAAACTTATCATGCCATCACCAAGGTTTGGCCGATGCGAAGGTACATTGTGGTAGAGATGCACATAAGAAAAATCTAGCAACATTGAAGAAGCAAAACTCTTCACTGCTTTGCACCAAACCGGAACGAGGACACCACCTTTTCAAGAAAGGTGACTAAGGCTGAAGTGATGGTCAAAAACTTTTTGGTTCAACATAATTTGCCCATGGCCACTGCGGATCATCTTGGACCTCTTTCCTGACAGCTCAATAGCCTCATCATATTCCTGTGGTAGAACGAAGTCATCTGCTATTCTGAACGCGGCTCTCGCCCCTCAGTGTCATAAATAGGGAGTTTAAGATCTGCGACATCAACGTCTAGGACTACAACAACGTCTTCTAAACAAAAGAATTTTCTGTACAAAACAAATAGAATGAATCATTTTAAATATCCAGAGTATTCTCTACACAGTCGTCGTCCTGCATACAACGTCAATCTGTCCATTTTAACGTCTTCAGGACGACTTGAAGTCGCAAAGGGACGAAAGCTGTCACTTAAAATTCAATTTAACCCGAAACTACAGTCGTTTTAGGAGAACTGGCGCGCTTTAAAAGTCATGAAATTAGCGATAAGTATCAATTAAGGCGGTCAACAAACGGTGGTTTCTTTAAATGATGGAAGTTCAAACAACATCATCGATCTTAAAGTCCTTAATATGTTTTAGAACACTGCAAAATGCATCCTTACAGTGTTGGTACCGATGGATCCAATGGCACAGGAGTAGAGAAAATGAACGCGGTTAGGATTAGAATCTTTGATCTTAGTCGTTCAAAAACTGTGACAAACCATTTTTTTGATATGTGCTTGACAGAAGGAGAACATGGAGCAAAAGCTTTTAAAATATTCGAAGCTATCGAGGAGAAATTTACCAAAGATTCTATGTTGTGGTCAAATTGCGTTAGTTTAAGTATTGACAATACAAATACTATGATTGAAAGAAATGATTCTGTAGCTTCGCATTCTGTAAAAAAGAATCCAGAAATCTTTGTTGCAGGCCCATTGGCTCATATTGATGTAATCATAGCCCATTTCACTTTTGCTGCCACAGGTTTATTTCAGCTGTATTGGGACAAAGACTGAAAAGTATGAATAGATCAGTTTTGCCTTTATAGCTGTTCTTGAATTTCGAGTTATTGCTGGAAAGCTGGTCAAAAGAATCAGTGTGATATTTACGGCATTGGTATGTGCTGTATGAATAGATCAGTTTTCCATCTCTCTGCTCATGAATTTCGAGTTATTGCTGGAAAGCTGGTCAAAAGAATCAGTGTGATATGTGCAGCATTTGTATGTACTTGTTAATTACAGTCCTGGAGCTAAATTACCGCTCCAAAATTTCATTGGTTCACACATTTGGATATTCATTGTTTTGACCAGCCCACCAGTAATTACCCAAATTTGTGTATGCTCACAATTGTGCAACTGGTCTATATGGAACATATGGAAATCAAAGATGAAACGTGAAAATTTGGGAATGAAATCCGAATCAAGCCATAGGTCTTGTCACTCGGTTAGGTCTGGGACAAGCTCTTCCTCCAGCCGGGACAGTGATAGAAAAACGGAAGCTTCTAGAATAAACTAAACTGAAGATGGAAATGCTAACGGAGAAACAGAACCTAGAGCGTCAGATGGAAAAGGAAGAAGCGGCATTCAGGAGAAAAGAACTTGATATTGAAGAAGAAAGATCTAAGAAGATGGCCGAGTTGTCAAGGAACATGGAGATGTTGCAAGTTGAAATGGAAATGAAGAAGGCTACGGTAGACCTTATAATGGAAGAACGGGAATTTAGAGGTGAATATGCGGATGACAGGAGTGGACGGAGTGACGAGGCTACATCCGATAGAAGTTAAAATGCTGAACCGCACAGGATCAAAAAAGCAATCGATCCACCTATGATAGATACCCCTAGTGGTAACCTTCCCTCTTTTCTTCCGCCGCAAATCACGGATCCTTTGGCAAACGTAGGTGAGTTTGTTGTCAGAGATAACTACGAATCCCTCTGTAAGCTCTTGCCGTTATCAGCTCTCTCGTATAGTGAATTATTGTCCCAGCATTACGCACTGCTGCCAAAACCTATAACGCCTAAGAAATTTGCAGGAAGTTCAAGAGATTCGTTAAACGTGAAAGCCGATATTTTCAATCCAAAAACGCCATCACCTCAATCTCTCACATAAGAAGTTGATTGCCTTCTGGTACCAAAGCAGTGACTAATTGAACAGCCACCAGAATTGCGCCAACCAACAAGAACCCGATTGCTTTCTTGACACTACTCCATGTAACCGCACCGCTACCATTGGTCAGAGTATTGTCGGAGAGCAACCAACTAATTTATCTGTTTGCAGCCGTGGGCGTAGATTACTTTGGTCCTCTGCTCGTCAGGTTCTTACACATTGTGTACATATAGTATAAACAGGAATCCAATGGTTACTTGACTCTATTTCTGCTGTCTTAGTATCATGTTCACCGTCACCAGCATCTTACTCATTCCAGTCCTCATCTTTTTCTTCCATACTAAGCATATCAGTCTTTTCCAAATAATTAAGCTGACTTTCATCAATATTTACATTGCCATCATTGTTGTCAGTTATTCGAACATTGTAGTCGTTATTTTCACTTTTATCGCCTTGACCATTTATATCTTGGCTCTGATTACTGTTATTTATTACACAATGTATGCCATATACACCAATTTCTTTCAGAACATTTTTCTCATTGCAAGAACGAGACGGAAAAGAAATTAAAGGTGGCCAAATCTATGAACACTATCGAATCTCTGTTTGCCAAGTAAGACAAGAAACACCCAGAAACGGTGGGGTCACATGAACAACCAGCAGATGTCCGGCAAATATCTGAGACCTCTTATGATGTTGGAATCACATCATAGAAACTTCTGCCTTATGATTATGTGCAGTAAGTATTGCATATCTTATAACTTCGACATTAATTTCTGATCAGTTTTGTTGATATTCTAACCAATGTAAGATTTATTTGAAAGTGTTAATAACGTTTAGAGAAATGCTTCCCAGTTAATTATAACTGCTTAATCTGTAAGTTTTTGGACACTATATTAGTATACGTATGGGTTTAGAAAATGCCTGTGTAAATTATTTGTCTTATTTTGGAGTCAAGGTTAGCACAGTACTTATTTTTGATCGTTACATGTACTATGCCCTTCACCAATTATTGTAAATTAGAATGCATGTTCCCATGCATATGCTGTGATGTACACTACACCTCTCAAATTCTTGTAGCCATGTGCATAGAATCTATTTAAATAAATAAAGTTTTTTGTTCTGTTACAAAGACAAACACTAGTCATGCCATAGATTTATTTAATTTGTATAATTTTTTCATTGTATACTTTAATCGTTTTTGTGCTTCTGTTGCGAGAGTAATGAGTGGTTTCCATTTTATGGTCTTTTATGCGTGTGAGAAAGCTCATTCAATAGACCATTCCAGGGTTAGCGATGCCATATTGCAGGCGGTGCAGAACTGCTGGGGCAAGCACACGGTTTTAATAATACTTTCTTTGTTTTCACTTGAAGGCAGTCAAATTAAACTGATTATTTTTAAGATAAATCTTTGGGGAGCGTTTGCTAAAGCCGATATTTTCGTTATGAAGTTCTTATATGTGTATTGTTTTGATATGGCTGCGGACCAGCCAGAGGAAAAGCTTGAATACGACGATTTTCTTCATTG
>JBAHVQ010000148.1:46904-78973 GCA_036872915.1 Nanipora kamurai
AGATATAGTGCATGTCTCTTCAGATGGACGAAAGCTCACACCCAAATCAGTATCACTTGCAATGGCATTAAGGCAGCAAATGTCAATGTCTACCTAGACAGTTTAAGAACTTTCTTTCTCACGGGAAGAACGAGGAAGCTCCAGTTGAATTTATGTATAGTTTTGTTGTATTTCCTTATGAGACATTCTTGCCAATGTTGAAATACCTTGTTTTCTCATAAACTACGAGGATTCCATGCCGTGCACAAAAGACGTTTTGTCAAAGCATTTGGATCGTTCAAACTATCAATCGTCAGTATGGAGAAGAGCTTTGCTCGCGATGATACAAGCACCTGAAATAACCAACCATGGCTGGACTGTTGATGATGACATTGTATCTGTCGATTGGATGGCATTACTACCAGCACCTGATGGCGTTCTAGAGAATGTAAACTGTGGTTGCAAGACAGGGTGTTCAAGCAATCGTTGCTCTTGCTTCAGAGAAAGCCTTACCTGTACCGCCCTTTGTCACTGTCAGCAATGCACCAATCATTCTGAAACTGCAGATGAAGATTCAGGAAGTGAACTTGAGGATACCGAAATTGTGGATGCATTAAGTGACAGCGACGACGAATATTGAACTAAAACATACCGTTGTACTTGGAA
Source organism: Nanipora kamurai (assembly GCA_036872915.1). Classification (NCBI taxonomy): domain Eukaryota; kingdom Metazoa; phylum Cnidaria; class Anthozoa; order Scleralcyonacea; family Helioporidae; genus Nanipora; species Nanipora kamurai. Next base: position 47,550 of record JBAHVQ010000148.1, read on the forward strand.
ATTTGCTCCCCAGGAAACTTCCCTCGACGGAGACAGAGGCATAGAGCGCTTTTCAATATAAAATAGTGCTGACTCAGCATTTTTTGATACCTATTTGCAGAAGGTACATGACATAATAGAGTTTTTTTTTAGTCTTATGTAGGTCTATCACATGCCATTGTAAAATTGAAGCATTTCTAAAATTTTTATTCTTCGAATATATAGATGACGTCATCATAAGTAAAAGCCTCGTTTCTCCTTGTTGTGCACAATTTTCGTTTTGGGCCACTTTAATTATTTAAATTAACTTACTTCTTAATAAGTTTATGAAAGAATTAATTAGTTTTAGATGATGTGCAACGAAACTCGATTTTCGCCTACTTTTTAGCCCCTCAGTCCACGGCCTATAAGAGAAAACTCGACAACGATTGTGGTTACTTTGTAGTATGGCTTTCCCATGGGAGGAGCCCATAGGAGCGGCTACTATTCTCTTGAGTGGTCACGGGCCCATCCAGGTAGCGATTGTGCCCTTATGTAAGCAAGAAGTAGGGGTACGTGATCGGGGCGCTAATATGACTGATACTTGTTTAGGGAGGACTATCAGCTGGACCTTTGGGAATTGTTTTCGGGCTTTCTTACGGTCATTGGCATTCCTTGTGTACACCTCCGCCTTGTTCACTAGAACATAAACTTTAAAAAAACTCTGATTTCATTTTTCTCCCAAAATATGTATTTAAAATAGGAGGAGAAACTCTATTCCGATTTTAGATATACATTATTAATACATAATACTTGCCTTATTATTTGTACTTTCTCCATTCAAACTGCTTTCGATATATTTTAGTTCACTTTTGCTAATTTTTGGGTGCTCACTTGGTGAATCAGTGACCATTAAAAACCATAGCGAACTCCATAAAATTCCCAAAATCCCTACGGTCGAAAAGATTAACCAAATTTATCAGCCAAATTTAAACTTAACTCGTACGGCACCAATTGCTGATATATGATTAGTAGGGATATCACTGACAGGTTACTAAGCTTTTAAGTTAAGGATTCGAGCACGGGCACAGCGCTCAGGATTCTGAACTTCCATCGGGTTCCAACGAGCACCGTATCGCTAAATTTTCAGGAGTAGGTTGTTTAAAGGACGATTATCATTAATCATCTTTTTCGGATAAGTTGAGGTTTCCACTGCAAAAATTTCTCAAAGTCATAGTCAATTTCACCATGTTTTCAGTAGAATGCGCGGGATTCATCAACAAAATTACAATTTTTCAAAGGTTTTCTTCAGTATGAACTGGCATTTGATTGTTACTAACAACACAACAGTCTTGATTTTAAACTGTGTTTGCTACATCTTTCGAAAGTCTACTAACTTTCTTGTCAGGAATTTTGGTTGCCATTCAGAAGCTAATTGAAAGTTGGTATAACAACACTATACCATTTAATAAATTGTTTGATAAAATCCGACATCTACTGTAGTTTCGAACTTTTTCAACGAGGTAAATTTCAAGAATAAAAAACAAAAAAAATGTCCAGTGGTAGTGGTGTACAATGGCTGTGCCAATTCGATACTACGAAATTAAACTTGGAAGGTTTCATAGCAACAAACTCATCAGAAATAACCCGATAAAAGTTACAAATATCAGAATTAAAGAAAAAGTCTTCGCACATTGGTCAATGGTTCCACTTTTTTTTGCTATTATAGCATCAAAGGCCTCGCTTTCGTGCTAGGCACCATTATTAGAATAAATGTCCGTGGTGAAGCCAGGACCTGAAGCCGTCAGCCAGCATGAAGGCTTGCTCGTAGACTCCCCCCAACATAAGGAAAGCCTCTCCGCACTATGACCCTAACCCTTTCCCGGCCGAATCAGACTTTTTTTTTGTCCTATTATTTTACTCTGGCTAACGCCAGATGGTTTTACTCGTCAAGAGAAGGCGCCTTGGGAGGGAATTGGTTGACTAGGGTTAAGTCTCTGGTACACTTAAGTCCAAAAGTACTTTTTCATTCTTGTATGCTGTTTCAAGTTCACTTGGCATGAGATCGTACAAAACTTACCAAAGAAATAAAATACAGATGGCCAGCCATACCATTTTACTAATATTCCGGATACTGGTAACGTAAATACTGTTCCTAGAAATGATCCTAAATTGAACATCAAAAAAACAAAACAAAATTATGGGACACGAAAAGATTCGAATGACGAAAGAAAGCTTTACGTCGAGACTCTAACCAAGAAAATTTGAAGCCCACAGGTTCAGAGCAAATGTTGGTTCAGTCTCTTCCTGATTTGACATCCAGTGTGGTTTAGAAATTTTCTAAACGTTTACAAGAGTAATGTTTCGATAGCTGTATTATGATGATTTACGAAAAGAAGCAATTCCAACGTAAGATAATTTTATAAATATTCCTTGAAATTATACCGCCGAGCTTCGGTTATGCACGTACAACCATTTCACTGTCTAATCCAAGATCATTGTGAGAAACCTAACGGTAAAATTGTTTGGGATTTATTCCTTCCTTTTTTGGTCGTCTTATTTCATTTTACTTGAATCTACAACCATTATTACCTGAAGTCGTAAAAGCTACCATTTTGCTCCGTTCAAGAACTGGTGCCCAACGACTTATCAAAGTGTGATTGGCGGAGTATATTACACCCTATAAATTATGGAAAATATTAAACATAAGTATAAGTTCAATACCATAATTCATATTAATTAAACATTATTGGCCAGTATCAGGTAACAGTATTATTATTTCTGTTTTTACTTTTCTGTTATTTACCTGTGAAATTCCCTCAAAAACTCTTAATGCTATGAGTAGGAAAACACTTGTCCTGGTAGCCACTGGAGTAAGCAAAGTAAGAATGCCGGCAAACAAGACACCTCCACCAAATAAACTCTTACCACCGTGCTTTGAAGCCAAATAACCACCAGGGATTTGAGTTGTAATGTATCCAAAGAAGAACGAACCGAGAACAACGCCTACAAAGACACAAGAAAACTATCTGAGAAATGATACTTTGTGTATCAGCACACAAGTCTGAGTTTATGGTCACAACCCAAAGTTAAAAATGGCTGCAGACCGGAACCCTATTCAGGCTGGAGGTGGCCTTTACTCAAAAGAGATTTAAACTAAATACAAAAACTAAGATAGATAAACTGCTTATTTTCTATAGAACTCTTATTGTAATGGTGTTTTCAATTCAATATAGAAAAAACTGTTATGAAAATAGATGTCATGTGGACGACTAAAATGTGAGGTCAGACTTCTCCGCCCCCCCCCCCCCCATATCTTCAACTTGCTCCTCTTTTTGCAGTAGTTTCAACGTACAAGTTGTCCAAACGCCTGTCTTGACGTTGCGACATATTTTGAAAGGATCGTATTGCAAAGGATCAGAGAAAAGACTTGATTTATTCCATTTCTGTTTGACGACTGTGATCAGGAGTAAATCGTCCAGACTAAATGTCAGTCTGAAACACGTTTAAAAAAAAAAGGTAGTTTTCTTCTCAAAAAAAAAGTTTTGTTGAAGCACGCGTGCCAAACCAACCACACGATTGCGTGGGAAAATTCTAAAATTGTTACCAGCAATCCACGTTACCTTCAAAGACGTTATCTGGAGGCGTGGCATATCAACAGCGCCCGCATTCCAATGAATCACGATGTAGGGCTTTTAATTGAAGCCGGTTACCGGCCGGCTATAATTTAGTTATTTAGTGAAATACCTAAATAACTTTCTTCCCAACTTTTTCTTTTTATCTACAACGATGTATTCAGTTTTTTGCCGTCAAAACATCGCTAAAAAGAGATGATTTAGCGTGTTGCAGGGAAGAAATCGGCGTCAGAATGTCCAGCGGTTTAGTTCTACTAGCTAACCTCGATCCCGAGTAGTAAAAATTAAGATGACGTCCAAACGTAAGCGTGAGCGCGAACAAAATATGAATATTGATACCTTTTTCAAGAGATAATCAACCGGTAAAAGAAGAGATCATTTTTTTTCTTGTTTTAGAATTGAAGGTATTCTGTAATATTTGTTAAATCTAAATAGTATTAATTTAATTTTTTATTGTTAGCCAACAAGCAAGATACTGCAAGCTGCAGCATAGTGTACACTTGAGTGAAACTGAAAGCGTCTTAGTAGAAGAGAGGTCATTGTCAAAAGAATCTGTGAAATCCAAAGATTGGTGGCCTCAAGAAAAGGAAGAAAAATTTCTTTCTTTGTCATTTACCATTATTCTATTTCTATTCAGTTCTCCATTCCTTATTTAAGTGTCAAGTTTCACCTGATGACAAGTTTCAACATCACTGGATCATGGACGAGAGTCTGTCTTTCAGTAAGAAGACAGGAGTGAATTGGCTGATATATCTGGAAGGTGATGGGATGTTTTGTTTGGTCTGCAGGAAGCATAATTCTTCCAACAGTAAAAATAAAAGCAAAAAATCCAATCTTGAGCCATCGGTGAGGTACAAAAGATTAACTGTTGAAGATCGTGCCAATTCTCAACAACACAAAAACGCTGTAATGGCTGAATTGTCTTTTTTTCAGGAAAAAATAGATTGAAAAGAAACTACAATGGACTCTGTGTACTGTAACGTCCTCCTATGTACTCGCTAGTAAAGGAAGAAAGCAAACAGCAAACTAGTAAGTCTTCTCAAGCTTCTGGAACAAGTTGGAGTTGAAGATATGAAGTTCTTTCAACACCGTTCTCAAGGGTCAATAAGGGAGATATTTTTGTCGCTTGGTAATACAGTAAAAGCTCAAATGTTTAGCAAAATTTCTGAAGGTTGCAGTTATAGACTTCTTTCAGATGAAGTCTGTGATGTTTCAAATAAAGAACAATTAATTACATTTTTGAAATACGTCAACAGAGAAACTGGTAAGGGAAACACTTCCTTCCTCGATGTAAGTAATTTGTTGGAAAGTTGATTGATGACTATGGTTTAAACAGGAAACACTTATCTAGTTCTGCAAATGATGGAGTTTCAGTCATGACTGGAAAGACAAATGGTGTTGCAAGTAGACTTCGAAAAATTGTTAACCCTAGTCTGATTAACATTCACTGCATTTGTCATCGCCTAGCATTGGCTTGTGCAAATGCCAATGATAGGTTATCCTTTATGATTAAGGTGGAGAAAATTCTTTTGCAGTCATGGAAGTACTTTGATAACTCTGCAAAAAAAGCTGCAGGATATGCCAAGGCTGTCATAAACCTGAAGAAGGTCCAAATCAGAACAAAAAAGGGAAAGAAAAGGTTGAGAAGAAGGTTTAAGAAAGCCTGTAGAACCCGTTGGCTTTCAACAGAGCAGGCTATTGACAGTGTGTTTGAGGATTATGAAGCTCTTTTGCAGGCACTCAGGATTTTCAAAGAGGATGGTGATGCCACTGCTACTGCTTTGCTGAAGGAAGTGGGAAATATCCAATTTGTTGGAGCTGTATATCTTTTACTCAAAGTTATCCCAGTGCTTTCTAACTTGAGTAAAGCTTTTCAGAAAGGAGACGTGTCCTTTGCTGCTATTTCTCCTGCAGTTGACTATACCTTGGATGAACTGGATCGTTTAGCTAACAACTTCAACTTTATCTCTGAACTAAAAAACGACCGCAAGGAAGATGAGCAGATGTGATCGGGGTGACTTTAGCCAATCAGCTGAAGAGTCTTACAACAAGGTACATAACGGCTTTAAAAGAGAACATTAAAGATAGATTTGGCATAAACCTCCCTGTAATCGCTGCATTTGAAGTATTTAATCCCACTAAAGGGCCTCAGAGGAAAGAAGCTGGATTTTGAGAGTATGGAATATTCTCCTAGAATAGACACCTACTGATGGTTGTTGGAGCACATGTTGTGTTTACGATCAACATACATGCATCTTTGTTCCGGTCTTGTACAGTTGGCAGAGATATGCCTTACTCTCCCTGTCAGCGATGCCTGGCCAGAGAGAGGTGATTCGGCAGTAAAAAGATTTAAAAATAAGACTGAGATCAACTTTGAAGAATGAAATGCTGTCTTCCTTGCTTCATATAACGGTAAATGGGCCTGATACAAGTGACTGTCACCAGATGATAGAAGCAGCAATGAAAGAGTGGCTTTCTAAACCAAGAAGAAAGATTGCTAAGCCTACAGATGAACAGAGAAAAGTTGCCAAACCTGTAACAGTTCAAGTTGATTCACAAACTGAACTGGAAAAAATTCATTCTGCATGGGAAGAAGCTGCAAAGGATCTTGAGGAGGATAAGACAGGTATTGCTAATGAGGTTGAACATGTAGCCGCTATCGGCCAAAGATTGACCAGGCGGAAAGCGTAGCCTCGTGAGAAATATTAAAGCCCAGTATAAAACGCGGAGTAAAGGCATAATAAAGTTTTATTTTGACGTTTTGTTGCATTTATCACAATACATTCAGAGACTACACCATTTTCGCTTCAAATTCAGTGGCACACAGGCTCCAGATAATGAGAGAAATTGCGAGTGAAGCAGTTCGTGCTGAAGTGAATCACATGCTGGTCATGCGATGCATAACCCACTGCCAAAAACACTGGCCGACTGTCAGCGAATTGAGGAATCTACCACTTGGAATTTGATTTGACCTATTACGATTACGAATTTGATTTGACCTATTACGAATTTGATTTAACCTATTACGAATTTGATTTGATCTATTACGAATTTGATTTGACCTATTACGAATTTGATTTGATCTATTACGAATTTGATTTGACCTATTATGAATTTGATGAGACTTGCGACGAATTTGAAGTGAAAATGGTGTAGCTACATGATTGCCTAAGCCGAGATGTATATTTACACGGTGTCATAAATTAACCAATAAGAAAATGCTGTTAAAAATAACAATTACAATTGAGAAAGGAAGGTGGAAAGGAGAAGATGAGAAGAAATACGATAAAGGACAAAACTGGTGATATAAGAAGAGAGTTAAAGCATAGGAAAGTAAAAGATTGACTGAAATTAAAGTAGAAAAAGCGGTGACGACCCAATACTTGCGTTTAATGAAGGCTTAAGTTTGTTGATGAGTAGGCTTTCTTGTAGAAGGAGTTCATATTCGAAAGAGGAGGATAAAAGTATTTTAAAATCACGAAAAGGAACAGGGCGGTTGGTGTCTTGACGGGGAGAAAGTATGCTTGTAAGAGGAGGATTCGCTTCTTACCAGTTAACTCCTTCCTGTCCGTATTGGTTCTCAGTGACCTATGGAGACTTTTGTATTTAACTCCGCCTAACACCAGACGATTTTACTCGTCTAAGGGAAAGTCCCCGGACAGGAAAGACTTAAAGGAGAAATTCCTTTGTGTTCTGAAACACGTGAATGCAGGTGTCAGCAAGTTTCGCCAACATACAAAAGCTCCACAGGTTCGACACGTCAAACAATAAACAACACGTGGTCTCAGACGCATGGGAACTCTGTCTTTAAAAGGAAACAAGTGGAAAAGACGAGTACATGGACAATAAATTTAAGGTACGCTTGGGGAATAAGCCGAAATACCCAGTTTTCTTAATTGGCATAAAATTTGGGAAAATACCGTCCGGTAAAAGGTAATGAGAAATATACAGTACGCTTGTGGGTGGACGGTATTTTGGGAGACTGAAAAAAAATCTTATCAAGAAAGGAAGCGATGCAACTATCAAGTTGGTTCTCCGGATAGCTGTTTCTCATAAAAATCTTCTTGAGTTTTTCACGTTCGTCGTGAAACATTACATAGCTCGAACAGATATTAAAACAACGATTAACTAATGAAAAAATTACTCCTTTTTAACAAAAAAATGAAATAAACGAGTCGAAAGAGGTCGAAAGTCGGTAAAAGTGGCTTTACGGTAAACATTTGTCCAAAAGCAACCACTGGAACGGTCAACGTTAATGTCTAAAAATGGCAGCATTTTGTTAAGTTCAATTTCGTGTGTAAATGTAAATTTTTGGATGTTTGTCGAATTCAGACAGTCAAGAAAAGGAAAAACATGGTCAGGCGAACGAAATAAAAGAAAGCAATCGTCAACATAACGACGGTAAAACAAGGGTTTAAAATCACGAGGACAACCATCAAGCCAAACAGATTCAAAATGTGCAAAAATACTGGCGAAGAGGGGACCAAGGGTGAGCTCATGGCAACGCCGTAAATTTGTTCGTAAAACTCACCGTTAAACAAGAAATGACAAATCTTCACTGCTAATTCCAATAGCTTCCGAAATTCGAATTTACAAAAGCCGTGAAAACGAGTAGAGCCTGAAAAAACCTTTTGAATAACAATGTCTGTGGTTTCATCAAAAGGAATGTTGGTGAAAAGTGAAGTGATATCAAAGCTAGCCATGAATAAGTTGGAGGTATTAAAATTTATAGTGAGCAATTCATCAACAAATGAAAAACTGTCACAAACAGAATAGGAACTGTTGGAAAAAGGATTTGTCCTTTATCGTATTTCTTCTCATCTTCTCCTTTCCACCTTCCCTTCTCAATTGTAATTGTTACTTTCATCATCATTTTCTTATTGGTTAATTTATGACACCGTGTAAATATATATCTCGGCTTAAGCAATCATCTAATTAGTCTCTCCGAAGATGTTGTGATGAATACAATGAAACGTCAGAATAAAACTTCATTATGCCTTTACTCCGTGTTTTATGCTGGGCTTTAAAGCTTCTTACAAAGCAGCTATGTTGAAGTTACCGTCGGGTTTAAAGGAAATGAGTGAGTCAGATGACTCAGATTTAGACTGTGACACAGACAGTGACAGTGATCTTCAATGGAGAATCAATGAAAGGTTTTGTGTTGATTGTGTTAGGAGTGTATGTTTTTTACTAAGTGGGTAAATGTGTTAATCAACATTGTAATTCTTGGCTTGAAAGTTCAAGTTTAAGTAAAAGTGAAATCAATTAGCTTTCAGTTTTCATCTGTGTACTATTCCCCAAAAAACTCTCTCAAATGGCTGGAAATGCCATTTAAGAGGGTCTAAAAACCCCGGTCCTCCCTAGCATAGTGGTGCCTTTGGCATCACAATTCCACACAACCGCCTACTTTTTCATACAGCCTCCTACTCTAAATCTTAATAAAACCCTGTGATGTCGATGGTCTATTGCCGAATGTCTATTTGCATTTCATTAATAGATAACGTCACCAGTGGTTCTCTTAGGATATATATAGGGGGAAAAGGTGTCAAAACGATGGGTCATGCCAGGGTAGCATGGTACCATGCCTGACTTCTATGAAATCAAAAACTGGGACGCCGCAGTCCAAGTTGGTGGTTACATTACTGTACTGGATATCGAGGATCACATGGGCTACATTCTGCCGCACTATTGCCAGATAACAATTCAAACGTCTAAAAGTCGCGCTAGAAAGCCTTAAAAAACCTTCATGATGGCGGTGCTATTTAGCTAGCTTAAAAAAGTTAGGAATGGTGACATTTAAGGTGACATTGAGGAAGCTAAAATAATATATTTACAGAATAGTGAGACAAATTTTAGCCTACTCCACCGTTAGGCTGACAGATGTTTGATTGATCTTGCCTGAACAACTTCAGTCAAGGACTGTATTCATTGGTATGCCTCTATATATTACGGTGGCACGTTTGTTGATGTCAACTGACCCTCAAAGGTGCGTTCACATCAGCGTGGGGCTGGATTTGGACAGAGATTTCTTTAATGTGAACGCAATCTGACTGGATTCGAACTGGATTTAAACTCGATTTGAGTCCATCTGATTGAGGTGCTCTGATAAAGACTGACGGTAGACGGGATCAACTGCAAAAGCGATTCGGACTAGTGACCGAAGATTGCACGTTTAATACCAGTCGATGGTGAGCCTCAATTCCAACTAATTTATCGCAGAAGTAAAGAATCTCATTTGACAGTCAAATGAAATGTTTGAAAGTTTCGATGTAGTTGTCAATGTACGGGTTGTTGAGGCCTTCGTGACTGCTTAAGGTGGTTCTTTACAGTAATTTTTAATAGGGGATTGGTGACTAATGTCTGCATAGAGATCATATATTAACTAGAGAGGGCATTGTACCCAAATGTCCCTGAACCACAGGTAACAAATTGAAAGGCCGCCATCTTGGATAAATTGGGGGCCAAACCACTTCACTTTTGTCCGTTGTTTTTTCTATTTTGTATAAAAAGAACACAAAACAAGTAAGGAAATAAGTGCGATTTTATTTTCAATACATGAACCGTTCTTAATTTACGGTGAATTTGACGTTTTTTACCAAATTGAATTTGAGTAAATTCGTGAAAGAGAATTATGGGTAAACTCACGAACACGAACTCTCGAACAGACGGTAAAGGGCATGGAGACAATGGATTTGGCCCCCAGTTTTCTCAAAATGGCGGGTGTGCAATTTGTTACTAATTTTCGGTCCCCATGCCCTCTCGAGTTTTATATGATCTCTATGTAGATGGCGACCTTGTTGAATCGTTATTCCATCACGACAGCATCGTCCGCGTCAGTACAAATCTTAAATTTTTGGATGTTTGCTTCGGTGAATTTCTATAAAACTTGGTATATAAGGCAAACTGGCTTAATGTAACAACACATTTAATTTTCAAAATTTGTTAATGTTTCAAACTTCTTCTGTTTTTAGATACACCCTTTATCAAGCTTGTAATTCTTCTAAAGATAGACCAGACATCCATTGAAGTTCTCGCTGCATCGGAATGTTATCTCAATGCGTGAGCTAAAATGTGTTTTAGAGACCAAACAAAAGATTCCGCTTTCTTGTGGGAGAGATATGGATGGCATGTTTATGTACAATTTTGGTTGAGTGTGTTGAGATCAAAGGCCTGTATTCAGTCATTTAGTTTCGGATACCTTTTTAAGTTTTATGCGACTAGTATTCTTCAAAACCTTATTGTTGATAACCACGGTTTCCATAACCCTATTATCAGTAAATATTGCCAGTGATGACATGCATGATCCCACATAGATGCAGAATAAAATATATATATATATATATATTTAATTTTGGGCAGAGTTGTCTTAATGTTAACGGCACTTGCATTTACTGCTTCCGTCATTTTCTTCTTCGCGTTTGTGTTTCTGTCAGCAGAACACGAAACGCATCGAATGAAAGTAACACTCTTGACTTAATAGGACGTGGATAATAACGAAACAGGAGGAGAAAAAGGCTAGACAGTCTGATTTCGAAGAGGAGACACATGGTTGTCAACGAGTAAAAACGAAATGAAAGAAAGTTGTTACTGTACAGTCGTGTGGTGTATGTATCGGATTCGGGTATAACATCTGGTGACCCCGACGAGAGATTAAATTAGACCTTCTAACTGGGAGTATTCGAGCAGCTTCAGCGAAATAAGAAGGATTTGAAATTATGGCTGCAAGCGAAAATATGGCTGAGAACGAAAACATTGAGGATCTCCAGCTAGACGTTGAAGCGAAGATATATGCGTAAACGTAAACAGGTTCAACAAATGTTGATGGACGAGGTAGAGTTATTCTCAGTCGATGATAAAGATATTCGTTGTATCCCGGAACACCATATGAATATTAACCTGACCGACAAACAACCTGTTAAAAAAGTTATTCAAGTGGCCCACGGCCACTATACGCTGAGATCAAACATTACATCGAAAACTTGCTGAATCGAGGATGGATACACCCTTCACGTTCATCATACTTATCTCCTGTCGTTTGTGTTGGGAAAAGGGATGATAATTTAAGACGGTGTGCAGATTTCAAAGAACTAAATAGGAAAACATTCCCTGACCGGCACCCACTCCCAGGAGTCCAAGAAATCCTGGGAAGTCTCGGGGGTAATCAGTGGTTCAGCATGCTAGATCAGGGGAAAGATTATCAACAGGATTTCATAGGTCTTGAATCACGATACCTTACGGCTTTCGCGACCCTGTGGGGTCTATATGAATGGGTACGCAAATCTTTTGGATCAAAAAATGCACCAAGACAATTCCAGTGCTTCAAGGAAGGCTGTCTGATTAGCCTGACAGATGAAATATGTATCCCTTAGATCGCTGATGTGAGCGTTTGCAGCGAAACGCTGGAGGAGCATACCGAACATGTGCGAACAGTATTGCATCGATCACGTCAGCAAGGAGTGAAGCTGAAGGCAAAGAAATCTAGATTAAAGAGGTTTGCTGCCTTGGTCATATCATCTCCTCAAGTGGCCATCGTTCAGACCCTGCAAGTTATCAACCTGTCATGGCATTGAAAGACAGTCACCCGACAACTGTTGGCGTGGTACGTAAAGTTCTTGTACTTCTGGGATACTACAGAGAATAAATTCCTACTTTTTCAAGAATTGCAAAGCGTAGTTTTGATCCACTACAGTCTCCAAAAGGTACTAACACCAAAGGTGGTTTAAGTTCAGCAACAAAAATCCAGTGAGAAGATGAACATCAACAAGCCCTGAAACATCTTCTTGATTGTCTAGTTTCACCTCCAGTTTTAAGGTACCGAATTTCAACAGGCCACTTGTTGTGTACACCGACGCTTCAAAAGATGGACTTGGTGTTGCTCTCTTCCAAGAGAAAGACGGTAAGCTACGACCAGTTAGATATGGTTCCCGAACGTATGGATCACAGCACTGGCAGGTAACCTGGAACTCCTCGATCTCGATCACACCTCGTCTGCAGAACCAAAACGAGATAAAGTCATATTGGAAAATCTCCGCGAAACACAATGTCACAATCCAAGTATTGGACGGGTTTTTCAATTCAAGACTGAAGGAGAGAAAACCTCGACACAGCAACAACGTAAAGAGACTCAGGAGGCCCGTGCATTACTAGAGAATGTCAAAAGTTAGAAGTAGGGAAGGATGGATTGTTGAGGAGGCGGAGTGGGTCCAATCATCAACTGACCTTACCAAAGAAATTCCACCAAACAGTTTATCGAGAACTCCATCAAGAGATAGGACATCTTGGTGCGAAAAGAGCTGTACAGCTTGCTCGTGAACGTTTCTTCTGGCCAAACACGAAACATAAAATCACACATTTCGTGATAAAAGTGTATCCTTTGCCTAAAGAATCGTCGCCCTAGTACCACCACCCGAGCACTTCTTTCATCCATCATAACGTCGTCTCCATTTGAACTCATCTCAACTGACTTCTTGCACTTAGAAAAGAGTGTTGCTGGATACGAATATGTGCTAGTTATTGTAGACCAATTTACTAGGTTTGCACAAGCCTATCCCACTCGCAACTAGTCTTCGAAAACTGCTGCATCCAAGATTTTTGCATTCATACTTCGCTTTGAAATTCCATTTCTAATACAGCACTGTCAATTGAGTTCGAAACAATCTCTGTCATTCATACTTCGCTTTGAAATTCCATTTCGAATACAGCACTGTCAATTGAGTTCGAAACAATCTCTTTCATCAACTTGAAAGGTTCTGTGGAATGATGAGATCGACGACTACCCCATACCACCCAGAGGGAAATAGCCAATTCCCCTGCTGCCGATCTTTCTTCTTTTTCTTATCTTTCATCTCTTTCTTCTCTCTCTCTATTTCATCCCTTTCTTCTCTTTTTCTCTCCCGCTCTCTCTTTCTCTCTCTCTCTCTCTCTCTCGATATCTCTCTCTCTCTCTCTCACACACACACACACACACACACTCTCTCTCTCTCTCTCTCTCTCTCTCTCTCTCTCTCTCTCCCCCCTTCTTCCAAGACGCTAACATATGAATAAGCCATGCAAAACGCTGGAATTATATGTTACCTTGTAACTTAGTATCCCAGTTAAATTCAGCAATTTCCTAAGCAAGAAAAAATTAACAAGAAACAATGCATATAAATTCAATGGATCTAAATGACCACAAAGATGGCAGTGGAGCCAAAAAAAGTAAAAACAGGAAAAGGAAGAGTTAAAAATGAAAGGAAAAACAAAAAGGAATGGATAGCAAAGGAAAGGAAAAGGACGAACAAAAGGGAAAAGAAGATGATGATGAAAAGGAAATGGAAAAAGACAAGGAAAATGAAATAGAAAAATAAAAGTTTAAGAGAAGAAAACATTAAAGAGGAAAAAGACAAGGAAGTTAACGAAGAGGATGAAAAAGATCATGATGAAGATGTAGTTGATGATGCAGGTTGCATCGCAGGCTCTTCGGGCGAAATAGAGAGCCTGCCAGGAAGACTTAATAATTTTGATACTTGCGGGTTCTGACAGCCACGTATTTTTCTTGGTCAAAAAAATTTGTGATTGACAGATTCATTTATTTGAGCCCGGAACTGCAGCCAGAAAAATGAACTTAACGATTCTAGCTACAAAACGTATTTACAAGGGTAATAGCATGGTTTCAGAAAGACGAGGGCTATTTGAGGTCTTTCAAAAAATCTCGAGTGCGTACCTTTTCAAATTGCACGAGAAAACATGTTATTACCAATTAATAATATACATGAAAAAATAAGTCCGCAAGCCGTGTATGTGTCTGCCTCTGCCTGCTGTTAAACTTAAACCAAAACGAAGCATGACAACGCTTGGGATTTCAAAAATAATTTCTGGGTTTGCTCACCTCCGTTAGAAGATAATTGTCAAAGACAGAATTCTTGCATCAAGGGTATACCTTTGATAGAGCGGCGGAATAGGGGACCAAGGGATGTTTTGATCTCCCCAACATTTTTAACAATAATAAGCATAAGCCCAATGCATTCACCTAGGCCTGTGGCTAAATATGTGCCGGTTACCTTGCCTAACAAATTAGATGTATAAGAAATTGCTATTCTTTATGACATTCTATAACATCAAAGTACAGAAATGCTTCTTTGTATATTGCATCATTTAACTCTGAAATTTTGCCGGAAAGTCGGCGTGCGGAAATTTGGTGTGTTGGCACTCTGAACTGGGTTTTGGCAGAACATGTTGTTATTCACTGGTGCTGGTGTATAAGCTTGATGACTTCCATATGACAACATCGCAATTGATCGAGAAATTCCTGTGCCTATACTATAGTCTTGCTGACATCTTTAATGCACTGAGCAGAAGTTTTAGTAGATTCTTTAATTGCTTCAGATAATTCTTGTCTAAACTTTGCATCTTATTTACATTCGTTAAAGAGCAGCTGGTCTCTTTGAGCTGAAGAAAGAGTTTTTTCTAAATGCTTTCTTTTGTTATCTATAAGTTGATAAACACGGTTGGGTTTGCGTTCGTTAGTGGGTGTAACAGGTCCAGCTGTTAAATCTCCTTCTTGCTCATGACATATGGATTCATCCCCTCCTCCCCCACTGGACTCAAAATTTTTTGCTCTCACACCATACATTAGAGGAAGAAGTACGCCAGCTGAGCCAACCCACAGTGATACTAACTTTTCGTAAAATTCAAACACGATCTTGCCGCTGCCACTCCTTTTGGCTGAAAGCATTGCTTTGGAAAAGTTCTGCCTTATTTCTTTCACTGTTTCCATCACTCTTTTCGTGCCTTTAGCTATCAGGTATTTGGATTCTTTAACGCGCTCTTTTGCTGATGCTTGCTTATCTTTGGACATTTTATCGAAATCATCGGGCAAAGGAGCAATGCGAACACGGCTAAACAGAGAAACATCTTCGTCGTAAATACTCGTCATCAACGACCAACTCTTCAACGACCGTCATCAACTCTTCATATTGTATGGGCTTATCTCCGTCAAAATCTAAACCTTTATATGACATCCGTGATTTATACTCCAGTAATGAATCAACCAGATGTTCAATCATGCCAGAAACCCGTCGAAAATTCTTCTTCTTTGTGTTCGACCACGTGGACGGTAAGTCATCCATCTTGCATCTTTATTCTTCCCCAAGGCTGCGTTCGATTTGGTCAGTAATTATTGTTCGCACGCGCAGTCCAAAATTTTTCATTCAGCTTACCGATGCTCTCGGCTAACGTAGCCGAGATCTCGGCAAGCAGGCCAGCCCGGTTTCCCATATGAACACAACGGAAATTTTAATAGTTAAATAACTATGAGGCGAGATCCTCGGTAAGCGGGCCAGTCCGGTTATCGGGATCATCAAGCCCTAAAACCTTGGCGTACCGACGAAAAATCGGCCAGTGTGCGGGGGGCTTTCAAACATTAATATTTATATCGCACTATTGCTTTGCGTATTAGACTTGCTAAGGTACAGAATTTTATTACAGAAACCAATGATGTGTGCCACGGACGAGAAAAACAAGTCATAATGTTCGAACAGAACATTCGCAAATCCGTCTACATTCCTGGCATTTCTAACGGCTGCGAAATTGACACTGTGGGATAAATGAAATATGATTGGCAGGAGAACTCAAAAATGGCGAATAGAGCAGTAATACCTCACCATCCCACTATTGTCATTTTCACACTCCTTTAGAATGCAAACGAATTCCTCATTTGGCCAGTTTATACGAAAGCAAATAAATAAGCCGCGGCTAATGTATGCCCAGGCTACACTAAGATGCGAACAGGGCATTTATACGAGTGTTCTCGCGACTAAAATCAGCCGCGGCTTATTTTGGTCCTGAACAACTCCATTGAAGGCCATTTATACGAGTGTTCGTGGCTTATTTTAGCCTAGGCTTACTTTTTTCTCGTATAAACTACATCATTATTTTGTTTGTGGATCATGATACGTATTCCCGCCCCGTACCGCACATCGTCGGTGTCTGAGATAAATTCATAAGACCGTTTTGGAGATATTGAACTCAATCGTGCTTTATTGGATATAAAACACTTCTATTCGGTTTTTAAATATTACATATTGTTATTTTAACTTCATAAGGTCGAAGAAGTGAACAAAAATTCCACTGCTTTAACAATAAATAACTTTGATGAGAAACTATTGTTGGACATCTAGTTTAATAATTAATTCGAACCCTGCGAATTACCTTTTTTCAGCCCTCAATCACCTTTTTTCTGCACTTTGTTTTTTTGAAATTGCAGAGTTCTCAGCCAAAAAGAATTGAGAGGTTTTTGGCAAGTATATTATGAACTTCAAAAAATTTCTGAGACTTAGTTACATACTAAAATATGATGCTGGTGTGGGCCCTTTATATCACTGGTAAGAGGTAGAATGAAATTTCTTGGTGAAAGTTTTTCATATAATTATTTAAAATTCTGAGCTGAAATTGGTCAGGTATTTTTAATAAGTAAAATGAAAAACCTAGCAAGGTAATAGCAACAAACCTCTGTCTCTAAAGCATGTCCAAAATGAGTGACATTATTCACCATATCAACCATCGCCACACTTAAGTTAACTCTCAGTGCATAAGCATTAAAAAAACCAAACGTGGCCAAAAAGGTTACCATGAATCGTTTTGGAATAAATGAACAAAGACATCCCTCATCTTCCAACTCGACAGGAGTTGAATCAGTTAAATTGTCTGCTGATTTGTACAAATCCTTGTCATCTTTCTTTTCTATTTGATGTTGTCCATCGGTCAATAAAAGTTTCTGGTCCTGGTCTTTCATTTCTAAATTGAAAAAAGTTGTTAGCTTGTATGGTGAAGACGGGAGAAAAAGCAAACAGTTGAAAAGGATGTCCGTTAGGCCTAACGATATACAACGCTTGAACCAGCAGAAGTACCTCTGCACTGTTCTCTAACTATTTTCTGGCATTGTGAATCCAGCTTCTAAACTTAAAGATCTTGCTTTCAGTTGGTAGAGCGTCAGACTAGTAAACCGAAGGTCACGGGTTCCAATCCCTGCCGGGCCAAGCAGGGTTTTCTCTGCTTGTCCGGTATGGTTCCTCACTCGGAGTAACAACTAACATCATTATTCTGTACGCGACTTCATTCTTCTACTCAGCCATTACACACAGCAGTTGCATACTGGTTAGAATTTTGATCAATCATGCTAATTTAGTGTTTAATGCTTACTTACAGAATATGTGTGCTGTACTGTAACTAAGTCTTGGTATTGAGAAAAAAAACTTCTTTGAAGCATTCAACTTTAAACTGATTTACAGCCAAGGTTTGTGAGTGTTTGTAAGGTTATACAGGTATTTAGGATCAGGTGTAGTAGCCTAAATTTTTAGGGAATGGTAAGGTATATCTCCCACCACTTTTTAGCAATGTGAGGATGATCCACCAGGACCATCATTGAATCTTGCCAAGCTTTTATGTTAAGTTATTTTTTTTAAAAGCTATTATGTATAAGTTTATAACAAAAATCTTGTGGTACCCCTGCTATCAGTCGCCCAAGGGGGAGGTAACTGCTGGAGACTTGGATGAAATAAAAATTTCCTGCTTTAAAATTAAAAATCACCTCTCCCACCTTGTTGGATAGATTTATGCCCACATTTACAGGAAGGTGTTGGTTGGAGCTTAGTTTCAGGTGAATAATTACTGTAATACGAACAAAGTTAAATTGTGATTCAAGACTTTATGACATCAAGTGAATGCAGAGGTACATCACCCAACTTTACCCATTCATCTAACACTTATTAATAATTCATCAAAATATAAAGTAAACAAGTAATTAGATCGTGTTTAGTTATCTTGTATTCAATACAATAAAATTTTGACAACCATCATGCAACTAGATTTTCTCTTGATTCTTTTGAGACATTATTATTTTTGTACACCAGAATTTAGAAAGTAGTTATTATCGGGGGTGGATCTTGCTTAAAATCTGAGGGTAGCAAATTATTGTGGGATGACCAATCTAGGGGGGTAAGGGGAGCATGGGAAATTTGGAATTTCTAAAAACTTGAAAACACTATTTCCTGCACTTTTCAAAGCACTTTTTTGCAAAATATTGCTGCACAAAACCACTCTTCACCCATTTTAAAGCAATTAAAAACTTACTGAAAACTTTCAGCGCAAATACTGAAATATTGTACATAGATTTAATTTTAACACATTTTTGACTGCCATAAAGGCAGTACTCGATTTTATAGTTCTTGTGCAAGGAGTTGATTTTTTCTTCTTCCAATACAGTGATTTTTAGGTATTTATTGACACATAAATCAACTGCTTGCCACAACAACCTGGTTGATGAAGCTTCAAGCCATAATTACAGTGCACATTTAAGGGTAAATTATATGGCAATTGCATGCAATCTGTTTGGAACCACTATTTCAATTATAAGTATCTAATGCTAACCATTAGAACTACTGACTTGTTCATACTACATAAACATGACCACAACATCTTCCATGATCTTGCACCATCAAACTTTTTCAGTATATATACTGTATATTTACCAACTTGGGTATTTTTATGAATAAACATTTAAAAGATTCAACATATGTGCCTACATGAATTCATGTATCTTGTGGAGATCTCATTCTACCTTTATCTCACAGTGCAATGCTGTCAGAAGGATACAAGTTTTGTAAGATAATGCACAATACCATACAATTTTTTTAAGGTAGACAAAGTAATTTTGACAGCTGATAAGTCTCACTATTGTATTAAGCTACCATCAGCATAGCACACCAATCTCTTATAGCCAAAACACTGGTTGAATCAAGGCAAGATTCTCTAAGGACATTTAATATAGCAAGTCCCCTCTCAATAACCATAAGAATACAATTGTTTCAGGTGTGCTTGACCTAAGTAAGGTTGCTACTATAAGCAAATGAAGAGCATTCTGTCAGTAAAAAGCAATTATTAAAAGGAAATGTGGCCTCCAGCAGCTACTAAGGAGTAAGGAGATATACTGTAGTAAACCACATCATGTTTTTTCATTTCTATAACACAAGCAGCAGACAGAATCTTACTATTACACAATGACTCCTTTCATCCACCCTCTTGTAAGAATGACTTAATTTTCAGCCAGGCACTCATGTACCAACAGACAACAAACAACTATAACAAAGACTCAACCACCAATTAATTATACTTGTTAACAGGGAATACAAACATAACACAATAAATTCTGCTTTTCAAAAAGCTATATAATATACATAACTTAAACTAGTGAACAAAGAAAAATCCTCAACAAACAGAAACAG
This sequence comes from Nanipora kamurai, assembly GCA_036872915.1. Classification (NCBI taxonomy): domain Eukaryota; kingdom Metazoa; phylum Cnidaria; class Anthozoa; order Scleralcyonacea; family Helioporidae; genus Nanipora; species Nanipora kamurai. The sequence continues at coordinate 67,402 of JBAHVQ010000148.1, forward strand.
CCCTGACTCCCCTGTCCCATACAACAACATGACACTTGTCTTGAAAAATGTTTAATGATTTTGCCACTCTTAATGTTTACAGGTAAGTGCAGAATAACCTTTCTTAACTAAAAATCAAAACAGTAGGTAGGTATCTTTCTTTGTAACATCTTATAATTACTCGGCCTAATTTAACAGGCTGAACATTATGAATAGTTATAGAATGTAGTGCTACAATTCTCTTGGCCTTCATTTTTTTTAATACTGCATAAAATACAAAATAACCTTAGCTAAATTGATAATTTCACAAATATCATACACTATTAAAGTTATCAGTAACTGAAAAAGTTGACTCAAGCAGGATTTGAACTCACACCTTTGCACTATAGTCAACTTTTTCAGTTGACTTCAGCAGGGTAAGATAATTGTGAAAATAATGTTTCATGTTACTCTGAGGATGATTCTGAAATACCCTTAGCTGGTACAGGAATATTGAACACTAAAATTGCCTTCTAACTTGAGTTAAAAGGAAAAGGTAAAGGGAAAAGAAACAGCAAAATAATGGTAAAAGAGAAGAAGAATAAAAGGAAAAGAAATGAAAAAAGGAATATCTGACAACAAAGAAAAAAAACAAGAATTCAAAAACAAGAAAAAAAAATAAAAAATAAGAGAAAAAACAAGAATTTAAGATTATAAAGATGCCCATTTAGATAAAGGTATTGCTTGCATTGAAGGCTCTCCAGGCAAAGGAAGGAATAACCTGCCAACATGCTCCAATGGTTTTGGTGGGGTTTTTTTGCTCATAAAACTCATGTCTTACAGATTCATTTATTCATGATATATTGCAAATAAATTCAAATAAATGTTACCACTTCATTGACATTATGAACTTCATACTTATTTGCCAAAAATAAATATATATACTCAAAATAAATAAGCTCTGTACTCAAAGTAAATAAGCAAATACATGTACTGTCATGTTTTAACTTTCTGCATGAATTCTTTCTCAGCAGTGCCTCTTCCTTTAATGAGTGAAATTGTCTGGTGTTAGTCAAAGTAAAATAATAAAAGTCCCATACCAGTACCAACAGGAAAGAGTTAATTATGGCTAGAATATTAAATCTTTTTTCAGTAATTTATAAAAGTATGCCAGTTAAGCTTACTTTAAAACAAGTGCAGAAAAAAGAGCAAACCAAATAATGAAAAAATATAAAAGCAAACGGCTTATCATGAAAAGTTTGCAGAGAGTTAATTCAAATGCTGCAGATAAAATGCAAAAAAGAAAGCCCTTTTGGGAAATTACATCAAATCTTCACAGCATTCCATACAAAACCTTCTGCAGAACATTTTTCAGAAGGTGAAATACAAAAATACATATAATTCAGATATTTAATTGTAATGGAACTTACCTTAAAGCCACTTTGTAGTTAAGTTGAGGAGTCTCAGGGTACACAATCAACTAGTCAATGTCAATTTTTAGAAAAAAGAATGTTAAAGGAGGGAAGTAATTGGGTGAAGAGAAGTGATCATCTGCAGGTGGAAGGGACTAGAAGCAGATGTTGACCACATAAAACAATTCATTCAGGTCATCAGATCTGATTTATATACAGGGATAGAGGTTTGAGATAAGTGTGGCACAGAATCATATATGTAACATGGAAGACTGACATCAATAAACCATATCTACTGTATCTCATAATTCAAATTGTGGACAACAGATGTAAAAAAGTGATTATGATTAGTGTTTTCAACATGAGGTATGCAGTTACATGAACGCATATACCCATTCTTGCCATAATTCTGCAGAGCATTATGGTCAATCATTCTTGTGAATAGACTAAAAACTTGTCCCTTTTTTTCTATCCCAGAAGAACTAAGCAATGCATTTTCCTATTTACATGGAGTAAAAATATCAGTGGCAATCCGAGTAATTATTTGCATGAAAACAGTCCATATCAATCACAGTGTACAGCAAATAGTTCTCATTTGAATCCAGCTACAGGTGCATGGTTCACTGTACGCTTTTGAAACTGCTGATGGATATTTTTTTGGTAAAAATACCAAGAGAAGATTAGTAACAGGGAAAAGGGAATTCAGAAAACATTTGGAGTAAAATAGTTAGAAATTTTTAAGGCAATCTTACTAGAAGTTACCAAGAATGAAGGCAACTTCTTCAAGTTTAGATCTGGACGAATCTCAATCAGATTTATTTTTGTAAACCTGATTTTGCACAAGTTTGTGTTTACACAAGCCACACAATCTACTTTGTGTCTGGCTGACTTGCAGTGACAACTAGAGCCAAGACAAAAATATAAATTTACATTTCAGGGTAGTGCAGAAATATCTTTGTATCAAACTAAATTTATCTATGAGCTTTATTTCTGTTTTTTGTCTGTGTCATACACAGTAAAATTACAGGATTTAAAATTATTAATGTAAACAATTTCCCTCAAGGTTTACAAATACACTAGTTCACATACCCAGTACTGTACTTTCATGTCAACCCCCAGTGCTTAAACATTCATCATCATCTGATCTGTCTAAGAGAAAGCTCTTAAACTGCATTTGGTTCATGTATTTTCCTTCAAAATCTTATAACTTCCTATATCTATTTCTAATGCTATCAAATTAGGAAATAAAAATGGAAAAGGTGAGATAAAAATGGTAAAAGTTATGAACAAAATAAAACAAATGTTTTCAACCATTAGGTCATCTTCAAGTAAAAAAAACATCTATCCTAGCAGGTTTTTTGCTAAATCACATATTAACCTTTATACAAAGTTTTAGGCAAAGACAGAAATATATATGCCACTTTGTTAAATATATATTATGTTAGAAGACCACAGATACGATTAAGAGCTGATTACACATGACCAGTACAAGGTTAGACTAGCATGACTTAAGATACAAATCTTTGTTTTTATGGCCCTGTTTACATAAGCTTGGCAGGAAGTGAGACTGGGTTAATTTTATTTTCTCTAGAGTGTAATTGTTGGTAAAGGCATCAGTTATGATTGTAATATGAAAAAAGCACTAAAACGTCTGAAGCTGTTTCAGTAGTTGAACCAAGACAACTATCAATCTTCAGACAAGATTTTATCCATGCAAACTTAATTATTTTCAGACTGGTCTGTGACTGAGCAAAATTTATGCCTCACACGGTCATACATATCTGTAATGTTGTACCGGAGTGCAAAATGTTTATTAGAGCTTGCAAAGCATTTTGTCTGGTGACTTGTAAACTGTAGCATTTCAACAACTTCCATTGTCATAGACATCTGATCTTGTGATGGTCAATATGTAAACAGGCCTTAATTTTAGGATGGACCATTCTATTTTTGATTGGGGATTAGGTAATAACAAAAAAATTCCTGCATGACAAAAGTGTAGGGAATTAAATCCAGTACAGCTACCCAAGGCTAAAAATCAAGCAAGCTCTGTTCTGTGAAAGCCCATACAAGAAATGACTCTTGCCCAACATATAGGTTAAAAAGAATTCTTGCCTTAGCAAAGCTGGGGTAAAAAAATCCTTTCGTGAAGAAAAATTACTCATCCCCCATTAAAAAATAAGTGGGATAACCCAGTAAGCAAGATCTCATTGCATTGATATTTTCCTATTAAACCTTTCATTGCATTTACGTGGATAAGTGGGCCAGCTCACTTAGTGAGATCTCATTTGTGACAAGATCTCAGGTGGTGGGATGAAAATTTTCTCCTTTAAACACTCATTAGGTAGGCTGGTGCTCTTACAGGCATGATTTCTCCAAAAGTGCACAAGTGTCAAAACTTGTTTTGGTTCTTTTGATTCAAACTACCTCAGTAGGCAGGATGAATTCACTCATATAAATACAAGCCAGAAATCATCTAGCCTACTAGGCTATCGCGCTTACTGGGCTTGCCTCTCATTTCGTGTATTGGGATGGTCCATCCCAACACACGAAACTGGCTCAACACACGAAACTGGCTCAAATGTTCAGTGGTTCAAACCATCATCTCAAACTGGTCTAAGGGGTAGTTTATATGAGAGGCAAGCCCAGTAAGAGGAATAGTCCAGTATGCTAGATGATTTCTGGCTTGTATTTATATGAGTGAATTCATCCTGCCTACTGAGGTAGTTTGAATCAAAAGAACCAAAACAAGTTTTGACACTTGCCCACTTTTGGAGAAATCATGCCTGTAAGAGCACCAGCCCACCTAATAAGTGTTTACAGGATTAAATTTTCATCCTTCATCCCACCAGCCGAGATCTCGTCACAAATGAGATCTCGCTAAGCGAGCTGGCCCGCTTATCCATGTAAACGCAATGAAAGTTTTAATAGGAAAATATCGACGGAATGAGATCTCGCTTACCGGGTTATCCCCCTAACCTTGCTGGCCCACATTCAATATAAACAGCCCATAACTCATTTCGGGAACTGGGCCGACACGAACCAGTTTAGATTGCAATCCATGAGAAATTATAATCCCATCAGACCGGCGTTACAGTGGCAAAGAGTACGAAACTTTTGTTGTTAGGAACGGAATGCGGGCCAAATATTGGCAAGAGGGTGGCTTTTGCTTCACTCTGGCCTTGCGTAAACACTTTATCCAATTTCTTATACACCAAATAACAGGTCGGATGTAGAGTGACAAGTCGTTCATGTTTTCGTCTACGACCATTTCTACTGTATCGAAAACTTCCTATTTATATTAACTTCAAAGGCAATGACCCAGTTTACAAATCTACTTTAAAGAAACATATTTCGAATATAGTTGTATATGAACCAAGCTCTTTATTCACGATGCAGATGGTCAAATTAACATTAAAAATCAACTTATAACTGAGAAACCATAAAATTATAACATAACTAGAAAATAGTAATCTTATTTCTTACTTTAGTTATCCAAGACTTCAGTACAATATTATAATTCTGTTTTCTGATCCGACAGATATACGGCATACGAAAGACATACTGTGTGTGCAGCTCCTTTGATGAGATGACTAATCGAAATCATCAATACGATAAACCGCGACTTGGTGGGCGGGAGAGTGGGCCGAATTTGAACAGCTGTGTCTGTCTGATCTGTGGAAGCGTCAGGGCCCGGTTGCTCAAAGGACGATTACCGCTAATCCTGGGTTAAAATTTAATCGTCTCCTTTATTGGACATGTTCCGTTTGATAATTATAAGTAATAACATGGCTTAAGGTATCAAGTGTCAGAAAGAGTTTAAAAAGTAATAACACTTTACGTTGCTTTTGGACAAGAACATGAGCGAGGCTCCTTTGTTCTTGGCAAATTATAAATTTCATCTTAATTGTATTTCAGACATCTGGGACAGCGTCGGGATATCAAGAGTCAGAAAGACGATAAAACGATAGCTAATTGAAAATAAGTAACCACGGTATAAAAATAGCAACACTTTACGTTGCCTTTAGAACATGATGCTTATTTGTTCTTGAAAAATAATAGACTTTACCTTAATTGTATTTTATATAGACATATGCAGACAAAAGCTCAGCATGTAAACGAAGTAGATGCACATTGTATGGTATTCCTCTGCTGTTGTAAATACATTTTTATTTTTCATATTATTTGCAACTATTATTAACAAGGGGCATTTCAGCATTTTACTCTGGCTGACTAAGGCCAGCCAACTGAACTCCTCAAGGGTATGATCCCTCCCTTTTAGGTTTGGGCACACACTCGAAAACAACCAGCTATGCTTAACCCATTGCTGGTCAGGATAATAAAGCTGTTTAATCACGGAAGCACACTATAGGAAATAAACAGGAGGATCACCCGGGGTCGGCGCCTCTGAAATTTTTGTTCCCGCATGGTCTCCTTGCACATATCGGAAATTAGATCGACGCCATTACTCTCACGATTACTCTGACCAGGAAAATATAGCCCGTTCAACAAGGAATAGAATGGTGAAATACCAATCATGATAAAATACCGATCATGGATCAGTAAAATGGCTATATCTCATTGCCTATTGGCCCGATATTTACGTTACGGCCAGCACAGATACAAGAAAGGTAAAGGATAATAATTTTGTTTATTTGGAGACATGAAAAAGGTTGGAAATATAAAATTTTTGTATTTATTAGCGAAGTCAAATCCACACACTCTGGAGCAATTGAAGAAAACCCGTCCACTTCGAAAAACTAAAATAAGAATGGTAACTCCTTGAAAACAGTAGAAACGTCCAGTAATTGTTATTTTCTTTAACCTGACGCGTAATTTTGAAGAACAAAGTGGTTCAAATCGCTGAATTTCGGGCAGTTAAACTCTATAGTTTGAAGGACGATTGTTCAAATATTAGAAAGTATAATGACGTTTAAATTATACTAACTGAGTCATAAATTTCAGGTGGAACAAGAGAATTGTTAATTATCAAATTTATCACTGAAATAACTTTAAAAAATTTCAGAAAAGTTCATCAACTATCTAGGTTGTTTGAGACTAATGGAGTTGTGCAAGTTAACTCATGGCATTGTCTAATCATGGAGACTGAAGTGTGTTTCACTCTTTCCATTCAACTATATTGCCTTTCACTTAATCCAACTGGGTTTTTTTTCTGCAATCACTAAGTCTGATGACCTGAGAGAAATCTGTGATAGCAAAGTAACCAAGACTTGCCGATGGCTTCTTTGCACAGTTTACTAGGAGATTGCCCAAGTTTTATTGTAAAACTCAGAGGATGAATTAATAAAAAAATTCACAATAGATTTTGCTTTTTTGTCATTGTCAGGTGTATAATATTTATAAGAAAATATCAATCCAAATAGCCATGCACTTTGTATGTTGTTCAAAAAATTGCATGTTGTTATGGAAACAATTGTTAGAAATTTAGGGTGCAGGCAATTAGTTTTTGGACAACGTCTATGGTAATTATTTTGCCTTGGCAACTTTTCCTGCAACTATTATACGATTTAGAAAAATTCACTTTGTACATTTTGTCTGAGTGCCAGTAAGTGTGTTAAGCAGTAAATGTAATAACCAGCTGGTAAGCTGGATGCCCCTCAACTTGCCCTAAGTGTCTTTGAAAAAAATTTGCAAATCTCTCAGCCAGCTAGTTTTCTACAAAGTTCTCCTAGGTTTGTATCTCACTAACCAGGGTATTGGGAAGGGTCATGGGAATTTAAGGGAAAATTATAAAAATTCTGAGGGAAGCTAATGACACAAGCAATCATTATCTGTCAAGTCAACCCAACAAAAAGCTGTGTAGTTCACATGGTTATGTTACGACATCTACAGATACTTATTGGCCCGATTTATACTAGAGACGGATCATCCGTCAAGACTGATCATCCGTCCAGACGGATCATCCGTCTAGTATAAATACGGGAAGGACTATGAGATGAACTATCGGTGTGTATCGGCGTAACTATCGGTTATCGGTGTAATTATCGGTGTGTGAACTATCGTTGATAGTTCGTCTTCTGCCCGCATTTATACACAAAGACGGATCATCCGTCTTGACGAGTTATCGACAATGGTTCGTCTCACAAGACGGACTATCGCGATAGCTCGTGTGGATGGATGATCCGTCTGCTTGCCCGTATTTATACACAGACGGATTATCAGACGAGCTACCGTTCTTTGCCCAAGCTCGTCCCAGACGGATGATCCGTCTCTAGTATAAATACGGTCATTATGTTGCAAACCAAGATCCAATCGAAAGCAGTCAACATTCCCAAAGATTTTTCTGAAATAGTAGGTTGACGTTTGGTTTACAATATATTAAATTAGCTACAAATTTAAATCAGAATTACACAATATTCACTCAGTAGACATCAAACAAGTTACAACAATTAATACGAGCGGTTTCCGTATTGATCTGGAACATTATTCCATGAACAAAATAAGGGAGCTTAACAACCTCGTCTTGGACGTAATTAATGTTCAGTAGGTTTCTTTCCAGTTTAAGAGTATATGCATCATTAATCTATAATAAAAATTAAAACAAATTACGATCACACTTCTACATAAGTTATTAATGCATGTCTATAAACTTAAGAGACGCCTTGGTGGTGCAATCACGGAATGGCCATACCCTTTCACGTTCTTCGATTGTTAATCGACGCTCGAATGTAGTGTTAAAATTAACCAAATTCAATCATTTTGTTCTACAAAACTATGTGCCATATTTGTTCTTGAGGTTTAAACTGTTTTTAAAGAGTTTCCAATCTTATTTTCTGTTTTTCGAAGTAGACGGTTTTTCTTCAATCGCTCCAGACAGCGGGGATTTGACTTTGATAACAAATACACAAATTTTCAATTTTATATCTTTTTAACACTTTCTAATAACAACAAATGTTATTTCCTCTATCTGCACTGGTCGTAGCTTGAAAATCGAACATCCAATTTTTAAGATATAGCCACCTTAGTGATTGTAATGTTCTCAAAATACATTCAAATAACGTACGCACAAAATTAGATTTCTTTATTTCTTACTGCGGGGTCCGTGGGTGGGGTCCGTGATGTCAGACACTCCATCAATCCACTGGTTATTTTATTGGTTTTTTTTTAAACAACATGAACAGGTACTTGAATTTGCACCTTTTTTGTTTGTTTGTCTCTTATGTTTGATTGTCTGTAGCGCTGTCAGGATAAGACTTGGTGGTTTCCTATGCCTTGTTGGATATCCCTTTGCTGTTTCTGGCTGTACTTGAGTGTCGTGAGAACAGAGTTGAGAATTTTCCTGTGAAGTTGATGATGTGAAATTGATCTTTGGGTGCTTCTTGGTGAGAAAGGAGTTTGAAGTGGTTACTATTTCGTGTGACGTTTTTGTCGATACTGAAAGCAATTATCATTGATCCTTTTCTTTTACTGACGGTTAACGGGTATGGGTTGTAAGGTTTGTGAAGTTTTCCTTTGGCTTCATTCTGGACTAAAACTGTATCCCCTGGTTGAATGATATTCTCTACCGTTTTGCTAGTTTTGTCGGCGTATTCCTTCATTTTCTTCTTCGCTTCATCGTCTTTCTTCCACATAGTTTCATTCTCGAAAGGTAAGACTTGGGCTTCGGTGGTTGAGGTTTGAGGTATTCTTGTCCTGATAGGTGGCGCGATAATTGCGTTGGAAATTGTATAATTTTTGTTTCCAGACAACAGTTGAACGAAGGGCTTTCTTAAGAGTGCGCATGAACCGTTCAATTTCCCCACTTGCGTCTGGCCAGCTAGGTGTAATGTTTAAATCCAAGGTATTCGGCGAAGTGGCTGAAGTCTGCACTGTTAAAGGGCGGTTTATTGTCTGATCGGACCAGAATAGGTATTTCAAAAGTGGAAAATATTCGATCAAGATATCGAATGACGGCCTTTGCAGGAGTTGATTGAAGGATATGCACTTCTGGATACCTTCAGTAATCGTCCATGACAACAAGATGATTGGGACCAACATCGCAAAAGTCGCTGCTCACTTCTGGTCATGGTCCGTCAGGAAGTTTGGACATCCGGGGTGGCTCTCGTTGATGGTTTTGTAAGACTGATTGGCATGGACTACAGTCTGTTACTAAACGTTCAGTCATCTCATTGATTAATAGAAACCATACCTTTTCTCTGAAAAGAGCTGTAGTTTTGACAAGACTTTGGTGGCCTTCGTGGGCTAGGTTGATAACTTGGGCTTGGAGTCATGATGAAATAACAATTCTTGAACCTCGAAGTATACAATCATCATTGTCGGACACGGTGAGCTCGTGTTGAACTGATTTGAATATCTTGAGAGCAGGAAGATCGCCATCCAGGCTGTCAAGTTTCTGCCAGTGTTGAGTTCGAATGAGCTTGGTTAGGGCTTGTAGTGTTCGATCAGCTTTTGATGCCTCTTTAATGGCTTCAAGTGCGAGTATTTTAGGAACTGCATGAGCGGCTGAATGATTTATATAGCATTCACTAATCAGCTAAACTGGATACTTTGTCGTTGTGATGGTACAGTCTTCTGTATAACGTGACATGTAGTCAGCTGGATTGTTCTTTCCTTCACGATAAGTTAAAGTGTAATCGCAATTATGCAGCTTAGATACCCAGTTTGCAATTCTTGCTGGTGGGTTTGATCCAGGTTTGTTGAACATGGTTATGAGCGGCTTGTGGTCAGTTTCTACAGTAAATTTAGCCCCAAGGAGATAAAGGTGGGAATTATTGCAGTCCCAAGCAACAGTAAGCGCTCCTCGTTCTGTTTGTGAATATCGGCATTCAAATACTTGTTGGCGGCATAGGCGATAACCATACCTGTTTGTGCTAGGACGGCCCCTAAACCAACTGGACTGGCGTCAACGGTGGTTTCGGTTTCATCTGAAGTATCGTAATAGCTGGTCAGAATGCAGGACATTTTTCAGCGTGATGACGGAATGTTCTTCCTCCTCTCCCCACCTCTAAGGTGTATCTTGGTGTGTCAGCTTACGAAGAGGACGACGATCGTTGTAACACTTGGAATGTAGCGAGAACAATAGCTTGTATGGCCAAACAAACTTGATAATTCTTCTTTATCTTTGGGTGTTGCACTATTCTTGATTGCGCTTACTACTTTTGATTGGGTGCTATCCCTTCTTTGGAAAAAATGTGGCCGTAAAATTCATCTGACTCTCTTTGTTCAGGATTACATTCTTTGCGTCGAGCGCCTGGAAGACTCTAACACGGTTTTTATCATGTTCTTCTTGATTGGCGCCGTGAACAAGGACATCGTCCGAGGTATTCAAAGCTCCAGGGATGTTGTTAAGAACTTCTCTTATAGCATTTTGGATGATTTTGGAGGTGGACGATATTCCAAAACTTAACCTTTTTTAACGTCTCAGACGAAGGTGTGTGGAGAAGGTTGTGATGTACCTTGTCTCAGGGGTAGTTCAAGTAGGTGGTATCCATGACTTAAATCGAGTGTTGAGAAGACATTCGAGCCATTAAGTTGTTCGATGATGTCATCCATGGTAGTTGTGATATGGCGCTTTCTCCGAATCGCTTTGTTTGGAGCTCTTACGTCCACACAAAGCCTTATCTTGTTAGGATTTTTGTGTTTCGGAACAACAACGACAGGTGAGACCCAAGGTGTAGGGCCGTCAACCCCTTCAATGATGTCGAGTCACTGTAGACGTTCCAATTATTGTTCGACCTGCTTTCTTTGATGAAAAGGAATTCTGCGGTGTGGCGGAGCTACTGGAGGGACTACTTCATATATATGAAGCTTGACGGTGTGATCTTTGATCTTTCCGATGCCGTGAAAGAGATGATCAAATTTTTGTACCAGTTTATCTGCTATGGAAAGGGCTGGTTTTGGTGATTTGGATTCCGCTTTTGCTGTAAACATTCCAAGGAGATGAAGAGGCTTGTTGGTGCCATAAGCTTTGATAGTTGTAGTACTGCGTTTTAAGTTTGTAGTATTCTTAATTGTGTTAAAATCGTGTTAATCGAGGACGTTAAAGGCTTGTTTCCATATAATCGCACAGGATCGCCGACGATTGCCTGCGATCGTCGGCGATCTTGTGCGATTATGTGGAAACATTTTTCTGCGATCCTGCGATTCACCGAGACCGTCTGCGATCGTGATCGCAGAGATAGAAAATGTTCTATCTCTGCGACCGTTTGCGATCGAAAAAGATCGCCTGCGATTATTTGGAAACA
>JBAHVQ010000148.1:79073-89860 GCA_036872915.1 Nanipora kamurai
CTGGTAAAACTAAGCAACTTTATTAACACAGTTCAGGAAAAGGGGACGCCAAGACAACAACTAAAAACTGACAGTTTCTCTGGCGTAAGCTATTCGCCACAATGTGTATGCGCCATACAAAGTCATTTTAAGCGAGACTCAACAACACTATTGTTCATAAATTTGAAAAAGTCTTTTTCAAATTCATTTTTTGCATCTGTTCTCAGTTTTGTGTTTAAATCAACGTATTTTTCTATAAAATCTTCCTCGTGGAACTTAACACCTTTGTGAATTTTTGTAATTTTTAAACCCAATTCTTCGTACAATTTCAAGTTTTCATGATGTACAACATATTTTTCTTTATCATACAAATTTGGAATTAATTTTTCAACAGTGCCAACTTTTAATCTCTCTGGAGCTAGTGGGTATTCATTATGTGAATCATGTAGTTCTTCTGGATATTCCAAGACTACTTCTAGAATACAGGGGACACTGCGCGCGCCGGGTTCCCCAGCTTTCCAACTTTTTCAATTCTTTTTCGGTCATCCACTTAAAATCTCTCACAGATAGCGGTTTGTCCATTGCCCAACCATATAAATTATTTGCATCCAAGTATAGAAGATATACCTTTTCTTCTTTAGGATTATAGCTTTTCATATAATGGTTATTAGCTTTTGCATTTCTTTTTGTAATAGTAGAAATTCCTGCTCTAACTCCATTTTCAATCACGAGGTACATTTGTGGATCAGATAACAGTTCCAATTCAATTCCAGTGATTTTTAACATTGTATCCCAAGCTAATCCAGGAGAAGTGTAGTACCATGCTGGATTCAATTTATAATTTTCTTTACAAACTTTTCTAAAGTTTTCAAAAACATCAGCTAAAAGTATCACGTCAGTCTTTAAATACAAATCATGATATTCTCTCATATTTTTAATTTTGAATTTTTTCCAAACTGCCAAGGTATGCTCATAATCCTCTTTTGTTATATTTTCATTGTTTAATTTTGAATAAAATTCTTCAATCCTAGGCAATTTTTCTTCATTTAATTTTTCAATAGAGTTGAACCAATCGTAAGGAAACACACCTTTTCTGGTCAATAATTTTCTTTCTTCTCCATCTTCATAGCATTGTTTCATAATATTAAACTCATTTTACTTAAATTTTCAGTGAGGCCACTCAAAGATTTTGTTATAAATTTAAAACTGTTGATGAATCTATATTGTTTTGTAACATGAACCAATACTTTAATTTTATACTTTAGTGGCTTTGAGCCGTTTATTTCATCTTTTTCACCTTCGGTAGCTTTGCGTTCAGTAAATTCTTCATATTCAATGATGTTTTCTTTACACATACTTTTAAATTGTTTTTATGTAATTATTTTTATCGACCCTTTAATAATTTATCAACTACAATTTCTTTTGTAAGTGAAATGTATTTTTCTTCGGTTTTGGCTATGCAGTTTATTTCACCCTCTGTCACTCGCATGTTTTTTATAAACAAATGACTATCATAATTTTGTAAATTGTGAAATATAACTGGAATAAATTTCGGGTTTTTCATTATTGAATTACAACTAATACAAGCAGATCCACGATATTTTCCTGTGTAGTGACAGTCTCCAACTTTATTTACAATTTTTTGTTGTTTTTTATCTTGCGTTGTTTTTGAGCTTTGCTCACTTTGCCGTTTTGTTTTTTCAATATATTTTTTAAATTCTTCTACAGATATTTCATCATTCATGAATAAACTATCCATTCCTTGAAATTCTTCTTCATTTTTTTCAAATTCTTTAGACAGAGCGCTTTGCTCATCAAAGCTTTCTCCACAAGCATAACAATGTGTTGCTTTTTCAAAATTTTTTTTTTCATTTTCTCTGAATATTATTCTTTTTGGAAATTTAAATCGTTAACAAATTTGGATGAGATATCTTCGTCTTTATTTTTCTTTGTATATTTTCTTAATCTTGGCTTATATAAATTATCATCAAAACATTTTATCAAATAACAATATCAAGACGGTTCATGTTTTTGAAATTGTTTTGTATTATAGCTAATATTTTTATCCTCATATTTTAAATTACATTCCCAATCTGCATAAACTGCAAATGGAACATTGTGCATATTTTTATAATTTTTCAACTTTAATTTTTCACCCACTTCAGGATAAACAGTTTTTCCACATTTATATTTTGAACAATATTCCAAATGATCTTCAAGAGCTTTTTCATTTCTCAAATGTTGTAAACAATAATTGCAAATATGTAATTTTTCTTTATGCTTATTTACTTAACTTGAAAATAATCTACTCATGTTTTTAATTAAACAATAATGTCTGTTGCCGTTTTCATGTGAAGAGCTTTGCTTACTCATCAACAATATGCTAATTGGTTCTTTATCACACTTTTTTTCAGAAACTCTCAAAGGGAAAATTTCATTTTTTATCTTTCCAAATTTGCTCTCTTCTTCATTATATCCAAATACTTTAATTGTGATGTTGTCATTTTTTTCAAATTTGGCAATGTCTGAGAATCCACATGGGAAATTAACCCCATCACAATTATAATTCTCAGCTTTATTTTTTAAAATTTTTGAAATTCTACAGGGGTTTCTCAAATCAGGAGTTGTTTTCAAGATTTCACTTATTGTAACACACCACAATTAACATTTTTGGTCATCATTCATAGAATGAATGATTGCATTTTTATGAAATAAAAAATCTGAAAGTGGAATATAAGATGATGCAAGCAATCATTGAATTTTATTAATGTTAAGAACTATTTTTAAACTTGTATAAAATTTCCATAAACTTGTATTTTTTAAATATTCTTCAAAATTTTGAATAATTTTATCTTTCATTTTTTCATATATTTCATCAAAATTGCTTCCAGCAAAAATTGTTTCATAATAGCTGTGAAAATGTGCTTTATCAATAGTTTCTTCTCCAGTTGCAGGATTTGTTTTTTTCATTAAACACACAAAAGTTAATTACTGTTTTGTACTTGGATTTTTCTTAAACCTTTCAATCCCCAATGGTTTAATTTTTTCTAATATGCTCAACGGATCATTTAAAGATAATCCAGCTTTTTCCAAATTCATTGTAAATCTTTTTGTAACTTTCAAAGCTTTTTTATCCAATTTGAACTTTAGCGCATTTGCATCCACTGTCGTTTTTCCTTGCAACTTGTTAAATATATCCAGAACATTGTTTTTTAAATAATTAAACCAATTTATTGTCTTTTCTGTTCCTTTTTTAACTTTATTTCCATATTTCTCAAATAAATTAATAAGTCACATCTTCTTTAGACCTTTCAACCAAACTTTTAAGTTTTGAAATATATTTTGTTGGATTTAATAAAGGAGCATTAATATTTGGGACATCTCTGTCCAATATATTTTGGGTTGTGGTCATTCTCTCTTTTATTATATGAATTTTTTTTTAAATAGAAATCAATTTTTTTCAATATGATAATATTGAAAAATCATATTTTTCGTAAAATATGATTTTTGAATATCATTAAATGTATTTGATGTAATAAAATTTTTCACATGTACAAACTCTATGTTTGCATGTTGTTATTAGCCCATGGTGTTTTTCTATAGAGTTTGTTATAATTTTAGGAAATATATTAATTTCTTTATACACTTTATAAATACTCGAATAAATTTTTTCTTCACCATTTTTTAAATTAACCACTAATAATTTTTTTGATTCTCTTAATTGTCCTTTTATAAACTTTTGCATATTTTATTTATACACATGTTTTTTCTTAAAATAAATTTATATTTCAATTTTTATAAATCATTTGTATTAAGTGAAAATAATAAGAGTTGTATTAATTTTTCCACAAAATTTCACTCTTTCAATCACACAATTATATATGTTTATAAATTAGAAATCCCCCACCTAATCCCATGAGTGAAACTATAATGAGTTTCTATTCTTCCATCTCTTTTGAAGGTTTTCTAGTTTTGGTTCTTGTTGTTTTTCCAACTCAAACTCCATTTGTGTTTTCTGTAATTCTTCTTTAACATGCACAAGCTTGTCCAAAGCTTTATTTGTATCATTTAAATACGCATTTGCATAATTTAATTGATGTCTTAAAGATTCTATTTTATTCTTTTTCTCTACTTGTTTCTCATACCATATTTCTTTTGCCTTAGCTAATTGCTCTAAAGCATGATTATGTCGTTTAATTTCTTTTTCATATCCAGTGTGATTTAATTTACTAAATAAAAACCCTGCTCCTGCAAAAGTAACAGCATTAAATAATCCTCAAGCTATTAAACTTGCCATCTTTTATTTTTAATAAAATACGCTTTGCTGTTTTTTAAGTTGGTTTATTAAAACGGTCTGTAGGAATCCATTTTCTAGTTTGTGCATATTTTAATCCAATCGAACTTGCTGCAACTGCAGCCGCTAATTTTACTGTCCCTTTTAAAATGGTTGGTGTTCCCAATTCTTGCCCTGCAAATTTTTTAGTAATCATTGAAAATCCCACAGCTCCAGCTGTTATAATTGCAGCATCATATAATTCGTTCATTAAATCTTTTTGGCTTACTGTACTCATTATTTTATTTTATAAATATTTTTTTTTAAAAAATTTTTTTAGAAGCAAATCTGAAGCACAAAGCAGGGCACAGCCCTCAAAGCTCAGTCAAAACTATCAAGACATGACGTTTTCTCCTTCTTAACTTTTTCTTTTTCCTTAAATTTATTTTCTTGTTTTTCCTTAAATTTATTTTCTTCATTTTCTGGTTGTTTTTCTTGATGTTTTTCTTTTGTGAATTCCAAGCTTTGTTGATTAAATTGTTTATAAGCATAATATAAACTTCCAACGGTAGCTAGGGACCCTACAACTCCCAATATAAATTTATAATTATATTCCACATCAAATTCAAACATTGCATTTTGCATTGCTTCTTTTTTGTCTCTTTTCATTTTAGCTCTTGCTTTTGCCTACCCAGAGATTGCAGCGAGCCGTTTCCCCATTTCTACTTATAATGATTTACAATTCACGACTATATATATATTCCTTGTATTTATTATTCTCTCAATTTATAAACACCTTCTATATTCCTATCTACCTCGTGCTCTTTCTATATGTCCAACTATCAATCAAGTTCTTTTTGTCCAATCATGTGTAGTCTAATACTAGTAATAGTTAGTATCTAATATCAACATAAATTATACATATATTACACTACTTTTTTAAGATTTTTTATGCGAAGCGCATTGCTTTTTTCTACTTTCTCTACTTTTGTAATTCTAGGTGTACTTTGCTCAAGCTTTATTGCTTTGCTATTTCCTTGTTGTTGTTTTCCATTTTGCTTATTTATCTATACATATTTTTTAAGATAATTTTGAATAGAAACCAAGTAATTTTTAAAGAGTGTTTAAAAACCTTAAATTTTACTTAAACTTTACTAAAAGATAGTGCAAGCGTCCACGAAGTGGTTTTAAGTAGGTTTTAAATAAAAAAACAAATAATTTTAAAGAGTACTTAAAAAAAGTTAAATTTTACTTAAACTTTACTCAAGCTCTGCTCAAAGAGAATTTAGATAGAATATAAGTAATTTTAAAGAGCACTTTAAAACCCTTAAAGTTTACTTGGATCTGTGCATGCCTTTGTTTAAATTTTACTCAAATAAATTTTAAATATTTTAATTATTTTAAATATTTTGCGAGTAAAAATCCAGTGACCAATGACCCACCTAAAACAAATTGTAAATTATGGTTGTGAGCATTGGTAAATGTATTTAAAGTTGCCTTGGTGGGTTTTGTCTGCATGCGCTTTGCGTTTTGAGGTTTTTCTTCTTCTATTAATAATTTACTACCGCTTCGCGGTCCACTTAGCTGGTTTTTTGAACTGCTCTTTGTTGTTTATTCTTTTACTTTAAAATGTGATCTGTGTTCTTTTTCAAAATTATCTAAATGACTTATAACTTTTTCTTCTTTACCAAGTTGTTTTTTGATTTGATCCTTAGGTCCGCTATACGGTTTTGGCTTATGATAATAATTTAGATTTTTATTTTTACCAAATTTAATATTTTCTGCAGACCCCAAAGTGGGCTGCACAGCAGTTCTAAGTTTATTATTATATCCAGGGAATGGATTTTTTAAAATAATTAAATTGCTTGGAATTAACCATGAAGTTGGACTCATAGCCATATTTAAAACAACGTTGGTAGAATCTATGGCTTGATTCACATTATTAACCCATACTGAAGTGTTATAATTTATAATAGAATCTTTTACAATCTGCAAAAAACCTTTTTGTGTTTCCACGGCTGACGCTCTTTCGCTAAAAATGCTTTGTTTTGTTCTCGCTTGCGCTCCCAAAACAGAGTAAACATAAGCTTCAATACTTTGATTGGGCAACTCTGTTCCGTTTAATGTTAATCCGTTTCAAGTTTTTGGAATAAATTTCTGATAGTAATTTTGTAAATCTCTAATTTCTCCAGGGTAATGTTATAAGATTTGTGTGGGTCTATGCCAATTACATCTTGTCCTAAATGTTCATTTTTTATACCTAAAATTTCTTGCCGCGTTCATTTTGGAAGATGATATTTTAAAAAATCTGCTTTGTATTTATTTAAGATGTATTGGACTTCGTTTCTTATAAAGTTGAAATTTCTCTCATGATTCTATTAACTGTAAAGTATAAATGAAATCTCATAAGAGAAGTAATTTGTTTTGGTGTGTCTGGATTAAAAGTTAAATGTTGGATGGAAATCCTGCAAGCAAAAGTTGCAATCGATGTTGCAACTATACTTTGAAAATATGGTTCTTTCAAATTCCATTTTGTTATATTAGTTGGTTGAAAACTAGTAGAAGGAATATTTAAAGGTGGTAATTGACTGTTAAAATAATCTGTATTATTAACATAAATTTTAAATTGATTTGTTGGATAATCTAAAGCATATTCTGTTGAAAAATTATCCCAATAATAACTTTTTCCATAAAATCCTACATGTCTTTTACCTTTTGGTAATTCTTGCAAAGTTCCACCAACTTTTCATATTTTTGGAAATGCTTGTGCGCGGCTTCGCCGTATTTTTTCTTTATTAGAATAAAGATATTTTTGCCAGCCTTTATTATTTTTAAAAGTTTCAGATTCTATATCAAAAGATTCTTTATCGTTTACTTTATAAAATATAGTTCCTCTGTCAAAAGTTCCAACTTGATTAAATATCACATCAAATTCAAATTTAGATAAATCTGCTTTCGGGTATTTTTTTAAAAAATTTTGGCAAAGTTTTTCTTCTTGAATTTTACTATCTTTTATTCCTTGTTCATAATGTCCTCCATAATACTTTTTGCTCGCTTCTGCTCCCATTCATTTTTTATTTAATGAAATAAAAAGAATGAAAAAGTCTGTAGATTTTACAAAGCTCACTGTATTGATTAGAGGAAATGAAACAAAGTTAGATTTGGAAAAAACTTTAACAAACGATTCTGAAATGTTGTTACTAAAATCAGCAACAATATTTTGGGATTATAGTAACGTTTTTAAAGGGGATAATGATACTTTTACATATGATAATACAGAAATTACACTCAACCCTGGATATTGGACTTTTGAAATGTTAAAAAAGAAATTTAAAGAAAATAACAGAAAAATTACTTTAACACTAACACTAGAAAATGGAAAATGTAACATTAATTCAGACAAAGATTTAAATTTTAAAAATTTAGGGACATCACTTGGATTTACAAATAATAAATCCATAACAAAAAATACAACTGTAAAAGGTGATAAAGCAGTAGACGTAAACTATCATTTACATTTTATAAATGTTTATTGTGATGCAGTAGATTCTTCAAAAAATTTTGATAAAAAATGGAAATAGAATAAACTTAATGACTTGTCTTCCAATCACTACATATCAATCTTTAAAAGGAACAGCAACACATTTTAAAAATATGGATAGTCAAGTTTGTATCCACAAAAAACATTATAATTCCTTAAACTTTAAAATAAATGCCAGAGGGATTTGATGATTTTGAAATGAAAAAAATGGGTGAAAAATATGAACCTTATCCAGAATATGAAAATATGAACGAGCAAGAATTAAATGATGAACATGACAATCTTTTACATAATTTTAACTTGTTGGAAAATGATAATGATCATAAAATTATTGAAGAAAGGCTTAAATACATTGATAATATAAATATTAAATATATTAAATATATTAAAAATATTAAAAAAGCTTCAGAAAAAGTTATTCATAAAATTTATGCAAATTATCAAACAAAACAAAGAGAAAAAGCAAACTGATTTTTAACAGATTTATTAATTTCTAAATTTGCAGATTTAATGGACGGATTAGATGCTGTAGAAAGTGAAGAAGAACTGGATAAAGAATTACAAAAAGATCCGCTTTTAAAACAAGATGTAAAGTCTTTAGTTGAAAAAATTACGCCTTATCTACCATTTTTTGGGATTGTGAGCGGTGGAATTACTGTTGGAAAACATGTGATTAAATATAAAAAAAGTTCAGAAGAAAGCCAGTAAGCGGCGCGGAGCAGGGCTTATGAACAAAAAGAATAATTTTTTTATAATTTTTTCATTTTTAAAGTTATTGGTATGTGATCAATTTTAAAAAATTTTTCAAAAAATACTTTATGGTAAAGTAAAATATCTTTTTCGGCCATAATTCCTTTCTGAAAAATAATTAAAGCCATATCCCCATCATACACCCCAGTTCCAGCCTTTAAGATACTAGTATCAGTGAATGATACCCCATCAACTGCTAAACATCCAATTGTTAAACCGTCAGTATATCTTACGCTACCTACCGAAGTAAGATTTAATAAATTTTGGCCATTGCAATAAACTGAACTTCTACTAGTTCTTGGTGGGCTATAATCATACCAATGTATAGATAAACAATTCCATTTATTTATTTCACCAGGATAAACTTTATTTTTATAAGATGCAATTGAAGCACTGCTTGGACCTATCGAAAAACTCCGAGTAGTACCGTTTGAAATAACCATATCACCAGATTGTTTAAAAATGCAAATGTATCATTTTGTCGAAATAAACAATTTCTTGCCGTAAAATAAGGTTTATTTAAACTTTTCATTTTTTAAACTATAAAAAAATTTGTTATATTTGGGATCCCAGTGACTGGAGCTAAAGATAAATTTGAAGATAAATAATTATTATTATTTATTCTTTCTGATTTTGGACGAAGAATGGGTTGAAGAGAAGAATTTGTTTGATAAGCATCATTATGAGATAATGATTTATCATAAATTAAAGATATTTTTTGAGTATGACCTGTAATTTTAAATTTATTATCCCACATTTTATTAAATTTTTTTAAAATTATTGTCTCTAAAAACAAATTACTTACATAATTTAAATTTACAATATCTAAATTATTTGTTGGAGTTTTTCTCACTGTTGTGTTATTTATAGTTGCATTTCTTAAAATTGCATTTGAATTTCAGCCACATCTTTAGCTGAAAAATTTGATACGATTAATTCACCATTTACAGCTCCACCTTGTTTTTTAGATAAAAAATCTTTTAATTTTTCTTCCTGTTCATCTTTATTTTTGTTTGGGTCTTGATAACCATAAAATAAGCTCATTTTCTTTATTTATTATACGTTTTTCATTATTTAAAAAATGAAAATTTGTAATTTCATAGTTGATTCGATTATTAAACTACGCCCTCTCTAGTAGAAGATTTTTTACTTTTGTTTAAAAAGTTGTTGATTATTTTATCTTGAATATTTTGTTCTTCAACGTCTTTTTCCATTTTCTTCAGTTTTTTCAAATGTTGATTCTCATTCTCGTAGTGAATTTGCTTTTCTGAAGCCCAGTTCCAGAAGAAAACCTTTCACACCAAAGTCCCAGTGTGCCTGAATTTTAAAAGATTTATTATTTTTTTTCGCTGTAGTTTAGAGGGAGATTATTAAAATTATTTTGATTTTGATTTTCATCTTGATTTTGACTTTGTTTAGAAACACAGTTGCCCATTTTATATTTATTTTATGGGTGGCAAATTTTTTCACAAATGTCACAGAGTATGCTTATGGACCCACACCTAATACAAAATAACTTTTGATTCCAAACAGTGAAAAATTTCATGAATCTTTGAATTTTTTTCATACATTCTTCACAAACTTGAATTTCACTCTTTGCTAGTTTTAATGCGTACGTTTTTTATTATACATCGTTTGTAAAATTATAATTCATCCGTTGCCACTCTTGCGCTAACATTTTCAATTAAACTTGCGAATTTATCAAAGGGTCACGCATACTTTCTAATCAGACTATACGATATCTTTAGTGAATTCACTCTCTTAGGGCGCTGTGAGCTGCCTATTAGATTCTTTAGAACAAATAAGAGTATTGTTAAAAAGATTTGTAATAATAGCCGTGAGTACTGGAATAATCAGCGAGATTTTGTAAATCGTGTAACCTGTGTTGGATAATTTTCCATTCTTTGAAGAAGTAATAATTTTCCACGTCCTGCCAGTCAGATAAATTATTAAATTCAGTTCAACTATTCAAATTATGTTTACATGTGGTAAATACTATAATGTTCAGCAGCATAATAGTTGGGCGTGGTGGCTCGTGTCTGTAACTGAGCCACTTCAGTGCAGGAAGTGTCGAATGGCTTGAAAAGTGTATTGAAAAGGTTTTTGGTATATGGCTTACCTTGCTCATTGTGTGGCTTGTGATTTGCAAGGAGTGGGATCTACTATCAATTTTAAATCCCGCTTGGCTAATTACAAGTCACACATTAAATATAAGAAAAGGACTTGCAGTATAGTTAACCACTT
>JBAHVQ010000148.1:109744-125458 GCA_036872915.1 Nanipora kamurai
ATTTCGTGACCAGCTCCCAACTTGACCTGTGGCTCAGTTGGTAGAGCGTCGGACTAGTAAACCGAAGGTCGCGGGTTTGTATCCCTGCCGGGGCCAAGTAGAGTTTTCTCTACTTGTCCGGTATGGTTCGTCACTCGGAGTAGCTTTAACATCAAGTGTGTGGAGTTTTTATCTAATATATTTATGTATAATTCATTTTTTCCCTTGAAGAGAGAGCGAGATTTTCCAGAGGATTTTGGGTATCAAGGTTTTGGCAATGCTTATGCATGGCACACTTTTTGACATGCTACTATCTTAGACAAAGTTAAGATAACCTTGGTGATAGATGACAAAAATAATCTGTCCTCCCAATACCTTGTTGATGTGGTGATTGTGGGCTGTTTCCATATTTACCACCACTAGGCTTTGTCCGTCTTTCAATGCACGGAATTGAAGAAAGGAGCCACTATTCTCTCTAAAGGAACTAGACAGCAGAGATGACATGAAAATTACTTAGGCCAGTTTCAAACGTCGAACTTTTCGTGTGTCGAATCTAATGCAAATCAGCAAAATCATTTGTTCAAGCCTATTTGCATTAAATTTGACACATGATAAATTCGACGTCTGAAACAGGCCTTAGAAATTTATCATCTACAAACTTTTATCAACTTATAATACCATTGTAATGTTAAAGTGATGGAATAAATTTACCTCTGGTTGGGTCTTTGACTGCTAGCTTTGCTTTTGTAATCCTTTCCACCTTTTATGCACGTGTATTTTACTTTGTAATACACAAGGTCAGGGTTTGGATTGTCAATCTTGACTCTTTTTTGGGCAACCGCCATCGTCTGCGAGTCTCTCTTGTAATAATTCATAATCCTTGATGGCTCGCTTTACGTCTTCAAAAGGCTTAAACGAATCGCCAACTTTCAAAATGCTTTCCTGTTGTGTCGCCATATTGTAATATATATGCGCCTATAATCTTTGTGATCTGCATTTTCAGAGCTTCCATTACCTCATTCACACGAGCCAATCAAAATTAGTTCACGGACAAATAGCCAAAGCTTGTTGGTTTCCGTGACCGGACAAATAACAACTTCGATTTATATTACCTTGTTGGTCCGGCTTCCTATGCCTTCTGTCATGAACTGACAGCTAATTAAGAACATTGCATTAATAAACAGACATGATTAATAAACGCACTTGATTGGTTACTCTTGAGATCACTTTACACTTACCTGCACATATAAAATAACTGAATAATTATGTATATATTGTCTTGATTACTTGATCTTCTGTGGAATTATATAAAATTCACAAATCTCTCCGCGTTGATCATTCATTGTTTGTATTCAAAGAACCTACGCTATTTTACTCGTACTCGATTGTTGTCACACAACGCAACCGGCAGTATCAGACGATATTTGGCAGACAATGGTTTCATACGGACAATCGAGACATTGGTGCCGTGACTAGGATGGACAAATTACAACGCGCGAAGATTACTCGAAGGACAACGCACACAGGCCACTAAATTATGGAACAAGGTGCACTCGCTGATGAAAGAAGAAATGGGCGAGACCAAACTCCACAGCCTGAAAGTTATGTTGGAAACATACGACGCCAAAATCGAACAGTTACGACTACTCGACGAAGAAGAGTTACTGGAAGCTGAAATCGCAGAAGCAGATGACTATCTCAATGAACTACGCGAAAAGAGGTACCATATTAAATTCTTCATTGAGTCCAAGGTGAAACCTAACAGGCAGAATATTCCCCCGCCAAGCATGTCACAGACATCTGTGTCAACAAATTGTTCAGCTAACCACAGATTACCAAAGCTAGCCCTGCCTGTATTTATGGGGAACTCGCTTAAGTGGCAAACGTTTTGGGACACTTTCCAAACGGCTATTCACAATAACTCTGGTTTAAGTGATGTTCAAAAATTTACCCATCTCAAAGCCCAGCTGTCTGGAGAAGCCGCTAATTTGATTGATGGCCTCCCTTTGACTGAATCCAATTACGCGCAATCGATCAAAATTTTGGAAGAGAGGTTTGGCCAACCACACAAAATAATCAATTCCCACATGCAAGCTCTCATCGATCTACCAGCCCCGTCAGATTCAGTGACTCATTTACGCAGATTTTACGATAGCTTAGAAAACCATATCCGCGGTCTTCAAGCATTGGGCAAAAATCCAGACACCTATGGTGACCTTTTGACCCCTATCATTTTGACAAAACTCCCCAAATCATTCAAACACAACATTCTTCGGGAAAATGGTTCATCAGAATTGGATGTCGAAAAATTGCGCAAAGCAATTTTGAAGGAAATCCAGGTTCTAGAAGCCGGGGAAGAAACAGAAAATCTCGATCACCTAATCAAACCCTTCAGCACTCCCCCATCAACGTCATCACTGTTGACAAATGCGTCTCAAATAAAACAGAATGAATTAAACCATCGGAAGGAAGATAACCCCGTAAAACAAAACTTATGTGTTTGTTTTCCATCGTCCTCACGAGTGTACCGTAGTGAGTGATCCAGCAACGCGCAAGAAAATTGTGTTTCAATCAAATCTATGTTTCAATTGTTTGAACAACCACCACGTATCGAAATGCAACTCAAGAAACCGCTGTAAAAGGTGTAACAAGAAGCACCACACGAGTCTATGTGACGAAATAGACTGCAAACAATCTGTTCAAAATCGAGAACGAAGCAAACACGCACCATCAACGAGCACAAAGGATCAACAAACACAAAGTCTTGACGCGCCACAAATTTCCACACAGGTTAACACCACAAATGCCGCCTCTACCAACGCAAACTCAATGATAACTGGTCTTCACACATCCATGTCCAACAACAACTATTACGGAAAGCAAACACTTCTCAAAACAGCAATACACCCAGTAGATTTGCTAACAAGATCTGCCACTGCCCACATCCTCTTTGATGAAGGTGCCCAATGCTCGTTCATCACCGAGAGATTAGCTAACGAGCTTGCAGTTGCACCAGATCACAGCGAAACACTAAATCTTTCTGTTTTTGGTGGTTCCATGTCGTCCGTAAAGCAAGTAAACGTAGCAACGGTTTTCCTCCGCACCGAGAACAACGAACGTATTCCTGTTCAAGTCGTCATCATCCCTGAGATTGCAGCCCCACAGAAAAGTCTTATTACAACTGACGTACAAAACCTTCCCCACCTGTCGGGATTAAAACTTGCACACCCCATAACTTCTGATGAACAGTTCGAAATATCTCTCCTCATCGGCGCCGACCACTATTGGGATATCGTGGAAAATGAGATCATCAGAGGCGAAGGTCCCACCGCAGCAAAGTCTAAAATCGGTTATCTACTTTCTGGCCCAATCAAAACCACCAGATCGTCAACATCCACCCAGTTTAACACGAGTATCCTGAAAGTCATTGTGTCAAATGAGCCCGAAAACAAAGATCTCGAAAGATTTTGGGTTTTGGAGTCCATCGGAACTCTTCACGACGAAACCCCGTCTGATAACGTGAAATTCCTTAGAGAGTACCAAAATTCTTCCATCCACCTAGAGAATGGCCAGTACTGCGCAAAGTTGCCGTGGAAAAACAACCACCCTCCTCTCCCCACCAACGAGGCAGTAGCACGAGGAAGAACTCGCTCAACCATACGCAGATTGTCAAGGGATCCGAGCAGCTTAGCCATGTACAACGAAATCATTCAAGAGCAACTGAAGAGAAAAGTCATCGAGAGGGTTGACGACCCAGCTACTGTTTGCGGTCGTTGCCACTACATCCCACACCATCCAGTGTTTAAAGAATCGTCCACTACGCCTCTTCGAATTGTCTATGATTGTAGCTGCAGTCCAAATACAAATCAGTCGAGCTTGAACTCTTGCCTCTCAGCCGGACCAGACATCCTCAACGACATGACTGGCATTCTTCTACGTTTCCGCTGTCACCGATATGGAATCACCGCAGATATCGAGAAGGCATTTCTCAATATATCCTTGCATGAAACGAATAGAGATGCAACGAGATTCTTCTGGTTGTCTGACCCTACCGATCCCGAAAGTAAGTTTGATGTTTATCGCTTTCAATCTATTTTGTTTGGTGCATCATGTTCCCCCTTTATCTTAAACGCAACGATCAAGAAACACCTCAACACCCACAATGATCCAATCACACAACGAATGCCGACATCTACGTAGACAACCTAGCATCTGGCACAGACAACGAAGACGAAGCCTCGATTTACTTCAAGCACACCAAATCCATAATGTCTTCTGCCAATTTTAATTTACGTGAATGGAACTCAAACAGTTCAAAAATTCGTGCACTCGCCAACAAAGAAAACGTTCAAGACGAAAACACCGAAGCAAAACTGCTTGGCCTTCGCTGGAACAGTAATAACGATAAAACGATCACTTACTGATCGCAAAGAAATCTCGGTGCCCTTAACTAAAAGAGATGTCTTACGAGCGTCTTCCAAGATATTCGATCCTCTCGGTCTCATCACTCCTGTCACTATCCGAACCAAGATCTTTCTTCAAGAGCTCTGGGAACTGAAATACGCTTGGGACGAGCCACTACCAGAACTATTGATTGAAAAATGGCTCAAACTCTCCAAAGATCTCGAAACTGCAACTCAAACCGAAGTTCCACGCAGATACTTTCCGCTACTATCTTCATGGCCATCAAACGTAGTACTTCACATCTTTGTCGACGCAAGCACGAAAGCTTATGGGACAGTCGCCTATGTCACATCCAGTTTACATAAGTCCATGGTAATGTCAAAGTCTCGTGTAGCTCCACTTAAAAAACTAACCCTACCACAACTTGAACTGATGGCCGCTGTCACTGGTGCAAGACTTGCTTCCTACTTGTCGAATCATCCAAAGGTTACCAAAATCGTGTTCTGGTCCGACAGTCAAATCATTATCCATTGGCTCTCCTCCCAAAAAGAACTGAAGTGCTTTATTCAGAACCGCATTAAAGAGATCCACCAACTCACCAACAATGCCACCTGGAATTACTGTCCAACTTCTGACAACCCAGCAGATCTCCTAACAAGAGGAATTTCAGCAGACAACCTTTCCATATCTACCTTGTGGACCAATGGCCCACCTTCGCTTACTAACAGCGACAACTGGCCAGCGTGGAAACCTAGTAACGTTCTTCTCCAGTCTTCCCTTGAAGGAGATCAAGATACGAGCGAAGTCACTCCCATAGATACCGACACGTCTAAGTCAACTAAACCTACACACACCAGTTTCCCATACTTCTACCCGCAAACCACCATTTTACCTTGCTGGTTGTCAACGATGCACCCAAAAGGTTACAACACGCAGGATTAAACCAAACCCTGACACACATACGCCAGAAATATTGGATTCCAACAGCACGCCAATACATTAAGAAAACACTTCGCGGATGTGTAACGTGTCGCAAGGTCCTTGGAACACCATACAAGGCTCCTGATCCACCTCCACTTCCAACCTACAGAACGATTGATTCCTACCCATTTACCGTCACCGGTGTGGACTTCACCGGAGCCATCTACGTCAAAACGCCACGGGGACAAGAAAAGGCCTACATCTGCTTATTTACCTGCGCAAACACACGCGCAGTCCACCTCGAAGTTGTCACAAACTTAACTGTTCCGACTTTCATGTCTGCCTTTCGACGATTCGCGAGCCGCAAGTCGTTGCCAAAGATTATGGTGTCAGACAACGCATCAACATACCAGTCCGCCGCAGAAGAGTTAACCCGACTATTTAATTCAGCAGAGTTGGAAACCAACCTCAGTAAACAAGGAATCCAGTGGAAATTCATCCCAAAACGAGCACCATGGTATGGCGGATTTTGGGAAAGATTAATCAGACTAACAAAAACATCACTGAAGAAAGTCCTCGGCAGAGCAAACATCAACCTAGAAGAACTGCAAACGTTAACAACCGAGATTGAAGCCATCTTAAACGATCGTCCCCTGACTTATGTATCCTCCGAAGTCGAAGACGACCGTCCACTTACCCCGTCCCATCTCCTCTACGGCCGAACAATCGCTACTCTCCCTCATCCACTTCAGTACGATGAAACCCACAACGACCCGACGTATGCATCTGAAGCAACTCTTATTCAACTTAAAGCAAAGCGGGTTAAAGACTTAATGGAACATTTTTGGAAACGTTGGCGACATGAGTACTTGACTGCATTACGTGAGTTCCACAAGACCTCAGGGAAAAACAATACAGAAATCAAAGTTGGTGATGTAGTGCAAGTGGACGATGACACCAAACGCGTGAATTGGAGGCTTGCTGTTGTAGAAAGTTTAATCGTCGGCAATGACGGTCTCGTACGTTCAGCAAACATAAGAACAGCCACAGGACAAACAAACCACCCGATTACAAAATTGTATCCTCTCGAGGTCACATTGATGAATAAAGATACAAAACCAACACCCTCCGAAAAGGAAGACCTTCCGGCCGAGAAACAAGAAAGAAGCTGACCAATGCGAGTGAGTGCTAAAAGAGCAAAAGAAAATATGAAGCACTGGACGTCCGTACTTCTGCGCCCCCCGGAAGATGTCATGAACTGACAGCTAATTAAGAACATTGCACTAATAAGCAGATATGACTAATAAACGCACTTGATTGGTTACTCTTGAGATCACTTTACACTTACCTGCACATTAAACGTCTCTGATAGCTCTGCTCTCCACGCAGCCAATTTTAATGACACAACCAGTGTCCTGGTGGAAGAAGTACTCACGGGAAGGCATTCAAATCTGTTAATGTTGGACTATAAAGTAGGAAAAGGTTCACCATGCAAAACTCATAGATTAAGTCCGTTAATGGCAAGTACTGCGTGGGTGGCGGCCCAAATGCTATAAGTTGCAAGGACAACTGTAGAACACCAGGCATTTCGATGCATTTTCCCCCCTTCAAACCATGAAACCATACAGAAGTGGGATCGTTTCCTATGTCAACACATACCAGCTTTTATACCTTCGAAAACGTCAACTCTGTGCTCGGAACATTTTTAAGGTGACTGCTTTAACACTTCCCATGCTTTAGGGCAGGATGGTATTAAATTAAAATGTTACCTGAAACCAGGCTCTTTGCCATTAAAGAATGCAAGAAATGCAGGCAAAACTGAGTGGCCAAACTTATCCAAATGAAAGTGCCAACTGGGTAGGTCGAGTTTTATTACCCCTTTACTTGACACAGTTGCCATATGGCAACAAACCTGAATTCAGGCCTGTGGCTATTGGTATGCAACTGAATAATATATCCCACATGATGGTGGCCAAAACTTGGAGGTGGTTGTACGCTATAGAGAAAAATCGGGGAAAATATTACATGATTTCGGCAAAGAAAGGTACGTATTTCTGACTGTACTAAACCTTGAATTCCTTGAGTTTTGATATGTCTTGTTTGAGAAGGATTTTATGGGAATAACTTACAGATTTCGATCGCAGATATTCAGAGTATGACATCTGTTTATCAACGCCGAGTAGTTCAACACATATTTGTCGCCATGTGGCAACATTGCCAAGTAATGGCAATAAAACGCCATTTACTATGGCAGTTATTTGTATACGTTTACTCCAGAAATTATTCTAGTGTTTGTGCTTTAACTCTTGCGTTAGTTAATATAACTCTTGCAATAATATATGCGTTCTACTCATCAAAGATTGCCAGTAACATACTTTGAGGCACAATACTTCTTTATTTTGATATCTGAGAAGCTTTGGGTTATTCTGTTTTGGCTGAATATCTCTAGGCATAACTTTTGGCACAATAAACACTCTCTGTATCTCATAAAGCATGTAATACTTCATATTATTAGAGGATTTATTTTAATAATTATATACATATATGAAAATTCTAGACTGTCCCAGCCAGGAATCGAACCTGGTTCTCCAAGTAGTGCAACAGTACTCTGATTGCTGTAGTTAATTGTATCATATAGGCAAGTGAATACAATGGCATTGTCCATGGTAATGGACAGAAAGGATTGAGTTCTGGTGAGGAAGGTGGTGACAGCCCTTACCAACCTGAAGAAATTTCCCATTTTGGACAACACTTAATCCTATAAAATTCGAAATTACATTAGGCTAAATAAACCGTGTTCACTTGCATGCAGGAAATTTCCCCTTTTTAGACAATACTTAATTCTATAAAATTCGAAATTACATTAGGCTAAATAAACCGTTTTCACTTGTGTGCAATCTTTGAAAACAAACAATAGATAGTGATTATTTTGCTTAGTATACTTATTATCTTTCCAATTGTTTCATATTTATCCTTAAGCCTTTGTTGAAGTATTTATCCTTGATTGCATTAAAAATCATAGCAAAAAAACTCTTTACGAGGGCCTCCATAGTCTTTGGCACCCAAAATTATAAATTATACAAAGGGGTTGAATTAGACTTCCATTGCACTTATACATGGGCGTGTGATACAGTACAAAATTCTCATCTAAAAAATGTATGCTTACTATCAGAACTCAACTTCTAATGTTATTTGCAAGTTTTGGATATGGTCAATTTCCTCACATTTCCATTGTTAATGAAACTTATATTTGTCACCTTCTTTACAAACAGATGGATCTTTGATTTCCAATGTTCTACCTTGAACAAACATAGACTGATAACAGGATAGGATTTCCACAGGATCTGATATATCATTAGCAAAACAATATTAAATCAATTCTGCTACAACATCATCAACTGTCTTTTCTTCTGTATCTGATACACTTTCGTCTGGATGGATGATGATAGGAGCTGAAGCACTATTGCCTAGAGTAGGCTCAGCAGATGTCAAGGCGTTAGTGGCCACAGTAAGGGTGCCACCACTGGGTGCTAAAGTAGAGGTGCCCCGTAGGCAAGCTTAATGGTGCAACAACTGAATTCACCCTTGTCTCGGGCACTTGGTTATGTGTGGGACCAGGCTCAATTTGTCTTTCTTCCTCACTTCTCCCCTTGTGTCAAACACATCTGTGCATATAAAACTATGCTATTGCAACTGATGCATTTTTCTTTGACTTGGGAGGTTTTCTCAGCTGTAATTGGTTTTTGTGGAGATAGATTTTTGCCTGAGGACCTCCATTAGCTTTCAAATCTTTAACAGCTAAGTTCCCTGCAATTTGCAATGCAGCACATCAGTTCAAAACCAGCACAGGCCAAACAAAACATTTGAGCTGTCCAAGAGCCTTTTTTCGCTTGTTTGGTTCCCTCCTTATTTCCTCTTTGGTTATTGTAAAATAGCTCTCTCGCCAGTTGACGAAGTCCCTTGGCCTTGACCAGCTTGTAAGGCTATTTTACATAATTCATGTAAGCGAACTCGATTGCCGATGGTTGTGACACCTAGACGAGATAGTTCGCTTTCTGTCAAGGCAAGAACAATTATTTCATCCACTCTTGTCTACAAACCGACTTAAAAGGTTTGCTAAGCCAAGTTGCTCTAAAATCCTTTCCGTTTTCAAAATATGTCAGGCATGCGGCTCGAATTCGAAGGGAGTGAGTACCCGTGAATGGGAGGGGGAAATATATAATACGTTTAGAAACGTTGGTGTTTTTAATGATGACTGAAAAAACCTTAAAGAAATTTGCCAAGACATTGATCAAAGAAGGGAACAGGATAACCATTGTTGGTAAAAAGACTTTTGAGTTCGATAACTTCCGAATAAAAAACATGGTAGGATAAGCATATCTTAAAATACCTGTCGAGAAGAGTGTAAACAAGTCCATGTTTAAATGAAATGGGGATAAAACTGTCAAAGTTTGTGACAAACCGAAGTGGAAAAACCATTGTTGCATCCAATTAAAATATCAAGAAATGGAAGAGTATTGTTTACCTCTGTCTTGCTTGAAAATTTAGTGTTGTGTTGTGAATTTAAATAATCTAAGAACGGTTTAACATAGTGGGGAGAGCGAAATAACACAAAACAGTCATCTACATAATGACGATAAAATAAAGGTTTAAAATCTCTAGGACAATTATGCAACCAAACTTTTTTGTGAAAACAAGAATATGTTGGCCAACGAAGGGCCTAAGGGAGATCCCATAAGGGAGATTCCATCAACTTGTTCATAAAGACAATTAAAATATATCACTTTATTGGGCTGTAAGAATTTCGCTCCACCAAACTTTCTACTAACGCACGACAATTATAAGATTCTGGAAGGACTTAAAGAAGATAAGGACATTGTCTTAAACCGGACAAGGGAAACGGAATTGTTATTCTTAACCGTTCCAACTACACCAGCAAGATGGATGCAATCCCGAGTGACAGGACCAAGTTCAAGTTGCTGACATCCGATCTGATTGAAACTACCCTAAACCGAGAGAATGAGCTTTGTGATTTCCTCAAAGAATTAAAGAGGGAACGTCATCACGGAAGAACTCACGACAAACTCATTCCGTCAGGCTCCAGACCTGGTATATTACATGGACTGCCCAAGGTACATAAAGCCAATGTCCCTTTAAGACCCACTCTTTGTGCCCTAGGCACCCACTGTTATAATCTAACAAAATATCTTGTTTCTTTTTTGTGTGAAATGTCCTTAGGTCAGTATGCAATTAATGACACTGTCTTTTGTTGAGGAACTTTGTAAACTTGATCTCGACATTAACAATATCTTTATGGCAAGCTTTGACGTCTCATCCCTTTTCACTAATGTCCCACTTGATGAACCATTGACATTATAATTAATAGGCCTTTCTCTTCCTCCACACATTTTTTCTGGCTTCTCGCACTAAGGCCCCATTTACAAGAGCCCAGGTCAACCCGTCTACATAAATTACTATTAGCGTTTACACGATAGCCGGGTCAACCCTTTTAAGGCATGTCCCGATTGTGCTCGGCAACTTTTGAGCAACTTTTTCTAGATTCAAAACTTTACAGTAGGAAATGCTTACATGTGATAGACAACTTAATTTCCTGCGATATTTTTCTGATATAAAATAATTTTGGAAGTCAGTTAATTGCGGCAATATGCTGTAATACCGCTTGTGATATGATGCTGCAACAGCTGTAGCATTGCTGCTTCTTTACCGTGATATTTACTTGCTTGGTACTAGGGTTGCCTGTTTCCTCTTTAAAACAAAATGGCGGCTTATAAACCATTGAAATGTAAAATGGTAATTTATTATGAGTGAATTAGAAGAGCCGTCAGATTTGTCAAGTTCATCAGAAGATGAAAATTTAAAAGAAGATCCAATTTCGATAGCAGAAAATGCTGGTGCAACTTTTCATACTCCAGCAAGCACAGCCATTGCATGTGAGTGAAAGCTTCCTATGAACAACAAAGGGAAGTAAAGCACCTGTTGGTACAAGTGCCTGGGATCGTTTGAAAGAGTTGCCAAACAATCATTTTGCTGTAGTTCCACAGAAATTGCGGTGCAACGCATGATCTCTAAGAACAAGCACAAGAAAGGCTTGGCTGATATTCCAAAGAAAAAATCGGAAAACCAGACGATAATGGCATGCCTCGAGTGGAAGAAAAATAGAGAGAATACCACCGGGTCAAGTTTACCCGCCGGGATGCAACTTTTCTGCTTTGAAGTAATCAAATCGTTTCTCTCTAGCGGAATACCACTCGCAAAAGTAGGGAAGGTAATGCGGCAAACCAGCATATCCAGCAAACGTTTGACAAGTTGTAAAATTGCACCAATCAGCAAACGTGTTTAGAAAATCGCGTCCAATCAAACTGCTTTACTATGAAGCAAGTCGGCAAAAAAAAGAACAGAGGAGACAGCATTTGCCTGCTCAGCAATGCTGAGCCAATCACACAAAAGATTGAAGCAGAAATGCGATATATGGCTGCCAATTTCCCACTGAACTAATTAAAATGTGAAAATGAGTAATACCGTTACTTTATCGCACAATAATGTCTCATTTGATTTTTGACATGCTACTTTTTAACCCGCGCCACATGCCGCATTTGCTGTACCCTGAATCCGCCCCTACTGAAGGATTTAATGACTTTGAAATGGGGGATTTTCCTAAGAAATACGTAGAATATCAAGCGACGAGATTATCTTGTTTAGAATATCAATTAGATAGGCTTTGTTGTGATCTTCTAGAAATGTATAGTAGTGGTGATACAGACTTTGATAAATATGCTGAAAAAATGATTGATTAAAGTACATGGAATCTGTTTTAGAAAATAGAATGAACTGCTCGAATTGCTTTTGAACAACAGAATGGATATATATGGAACTATGTGGAAACTATGGAACTATGGAAAGCAATTCAGGTGTGCCTGTAGGAATTAAACCAATGCTTTTATGATTAACTGATCTTTTTTAAGTTGGATTGAGAATTTAGAGAAGATAAGCAACTTTGGAATACACAAAAGGAACATGTAAAAACTCACTTGTTCATTTATATCATTCACCAAATACAATAATGAAATTCGATCCTTAGTAAACAACGAAGAGGGTCATATGATACTAAAGATATAAAAATATGTAAAATATATAAAAATATGTAAAATAAATATATATAAAAATATGATACTTGTTATCTTTGAAATTGTATTGTAAATCTGTCAAGTCCTATACGCTCTCTATTAACCATATTATATTCTACTCATTAATGGCCAGCTGTCTTGGTTAGCCCCTATGGATATTGCAGTTCTGGGCAGATCGATCAATTTATAATAAGTGATCAAGAACTGCACGAATATGCTGGTATACTAAACCCAAAAGGGTCACCCGAGGTTAAAATAGAAAGTCTTGAAAAAAACCTGGTAATAAATATAGATTAACAGCTCTTAGGGAAACAGTCAAACGAAAAGAAACGTTGTATAAAATAATGTGTGATATAACTATGTTCAAAACTGATTATAAATATATATTAAAACTGATTATACGAAAAGAAACGTTGTATAAAATGTGTGATATAGCTATGTTCAAAACTGATTATACGAATTACTGCATTGGAACAGCAACCTCACCATTTGGAATTCCAAGATGTAATTCAAAACGTGGTAGAAGATAATGAAAGTATTCACGATTTAAGCAGACCAGAACGTTTCAAGAGGTGCGTAAAGTAAATCAGTTTAGCATTGGGTGGTATAACACTTGGTATAGCAGGTGTTATTACAACAGTTTTGTTACCATCAAGAAATACTATAAAAAAGGGGGGTAAGGCAGCTGGAAATTTTCCCAAAGCTGTACATAATCTGGAAAAGAAGTTATCACCCCTGCTAATTCTGCTGTTTAATGTGTTAGCCACAATTGTTTCAGCATGGCTTGCAAGTAATCTATGGGTCTTGGCAATAGCGTTTGCATGGTTTATTTACAATAAATACAAGCAGCGAAGGAGAAAATAGAACATCTACTATTGTATATGAAACAAAAGGTAATAAATTTGTTAAGAAGAGCGAGAAAAATCATTCTTTGCTGTAAGTCAACCGAGCGATCAAATCTGCCCAAAATAAAAATATACCAACTGATCCTTTCAAATCTACCAACTGATCCTTTCAAATCTACGTACTTATGTAGATAGCAAGCTTATTGCAGGTGGTTTATTCAACGCTGTAGCCTTTGCAGGTGCGGGTTATTTTTTCCAAGTCGAACCATAGAGATTATGAAAGAGATAAAAAGACACATAGCCCTTGAGGACCTAGTGAAGGCAAAAATGGTATGAAAATTAAGTGGCTAAAAAGGACAAGATAGAACAGTTAAGAATGGAATTAGACAATGCAAACAATTATATAAACCAAACAAACAAAGCACTTGATGTCACAATTAGATGATTTTTACAAACCATCAAAAGAAATGAAAGAGTATCAGATGCTTTTTATTGGAACAATTGGTTTACTCTCAGGTTATTTAATTCATAAAATGGTTTAATATAAAATTACCTTGAAAGTATTATAACAAACAAGGCAATTCACAAACGTAGTTAATGGTTCATCAGCTGCTCTAGTCTGCATCTGATACACAATACATTTTTTTGATGTTCCATTAACTTTTTCTTATCTAATTCATGTTTCCAATTATTGGGGTGGATTTCATGGGGTTCCAAAAATGCTAATTTTTGAGGTTAGTTGTTCTGTTGTTCACACTGGAATGTTTGTCCAAATTTTGCAACAATTTCGTCTCATCATAATCCACATAATTTTTGAATACATACGACATAGAAAATTCATAAATTCCAGCTTTGATCCTATTGGATAGATCCGTATCCTTTGTAAATGTATGTCTGGTCTCAAATTCTGTTGGCATGTTCATTTAATGTTACATACATTTTTGATGGATATGTGAAACTATCAAAAAAGTTTAAATTGCCATATACACTTGCTTTTCTATATATATTATTCTTTTATATTTTACAGTATGTGATAATCCACTATTATTTGTTACTTAATATTTCTTTATATATTAGCTTAGACATTATTTTATATAGTTGATATATAGATGAATAAAGACAAAAAAAAAATTATGAAACTACTTGCATATGGTTTTGAAGTAGATGAAATTTATGATCGTGCTTTTGAATTATGCACTAATAGACTATGGTCTTACAAAAGATGAAGTAGAAAACATAAAGAATGATACCATGGAGTTTTGCAATGAGTGTAATACAGATTGTCTTTTTTATTAATGGGAAAGGGTATTATGTATGCCCGGAATGTGGCAGTAGTAGCTGATAATAAAGACTATTTTTTGGTGTGTGAGCCTGGACACTAGTTTTTAACCAATCAGAATGCAGTATTGATACCACGTGACAAAATTCAACCAATCGGCATAATTTTCGGGGGGTCAAAGACAAGATGGCCGCCGTTTTGTCGATTTAATATCTTTGGATGTTTTTTGTATTTTTGTGGTGGAGGGATGTTGGGGGTTATGTCGGGGGGGTTGTTTTCAAGATGGCGGCTGTTGGATCATAGAGGGATGAATATTTATTTCATTATAGGATAGGTTGAATTCATCATGTCACGTTGGCCGAGTGGTCTAAGGCGCCAGACTTAAGGACCTAAGGTTTCTGGATCACGATTGTGATCGCGGGTTCAAATCCCATACCTGACAAAGTCTTTTTTTAAAGGATTTTTGGTCTGCTTTGGGTGAAATGCATGTTTATGGATGTTTTTCAGTAGGTTTGATATAGAGTAATGGATGTAAGTCTCCATAGTTGTTGGTTTAATGTGTACCAAAAGCTATGAAAACTTATTTCAGTCACTCCAATAAAATGGGTGGTTTAAATTAATTTGTTTATTTTTAATAGGGCTGAATCATGTTTACATACGGGGATAATTTGTTTTATCCGGAACAAGTCTGTGGTTCAAGAGCAATACATGGATGCAATTGTAAAGGTACAGCAAGTCGTTATTGGGAAATCATCGTTCGACATACGTCTCATGTTTTTAATGTGGTCTTTTGTGATTCGTTACCACTAAATATGAGAAAGGCGTTTTTTTGTTTGGAATGGAGGACAAATACATATTTTGGTCTTGTTATTGGTGGTATGATATTCATTTGCCCGAAGTGATAGACTATCATCAAACTTGTGAAAGTGTTTGGAAGACAAAATGTAATCAAATGAAACAATATGCTGAGAAAAATCATTTTTATTATAAATATAAGACAAATGATTTGTATTAAATTATATTTCCATTTTATTATCGTTATTTCATTTGTGTTCCAACATGTTTGATTGAAGTCAGTAGTGGACTACTACAGAGATGGAACACAAATAAATTGTTTCAAACTCTGCAGTTGTTGACTATC
>JBAHVQ010000148.1:135257-188949 GCA_036872915.1 Nanipora kamurai
GGTATTCTGAGATCACACACTTCACGATAGACTTGTTTTCCTTGTAACAGCAGAGGCGATGCAATTCCCATTGGATCGTAAATCTTCGCTAACCGGCTTAATATGTTACGCTTCTTCTAACTTCTTACTGTTTAGCCACCGTTGTAGTTTCTCTACTTCATCTTCAGCTTCGTTGATTTTTTCTTCGATTTCCGAGTTCCAGTTGCTGATTTCCTCAAGGTCTTCTTTCTTTTCGATTTTCCCCGCTTCTACTGCTCGTTTATAGTTGTCTGTCTCGCCTATTGTTTCTTTAAGCGCCTTTAGATGTCGTTCGATAGTTTCTCTCTTCCCCGAATCCAGTATTCTTCCAGTTCTTTGAGCTGATAACCTTAGTTGAGTCAGTTTAGTGTTGAGTTTTTCCTCGTCGCTTGCCATGCTTTTGTCAAGGTGTCTCGCTTGAAGTTGTCAAGATTTCTCGCTTAACTTGTAGGATATCTCGCAGTATCTTCGTCGGTAGGTGCCACGTATTCCGAACTACGACTCCGTTCTATCGTTGAGATCGGAACACGAAATAAAATTCACAGGAAACTCTCAGTTTGTGGTTTTGATTTAAATATCAACAGTAAAATCTCTTTATTTTCACGATCCCTCCCAAGTCATAAACGTTTTTCTCTCCTTCCGGTTCTTTTCACGTGTTCTTAAATTGTCCTTCGTTTACCCCTAAAGTCCTTTGCTTGTCTATTTATCCTATGATTTCCTAACAACAACTTCAACGCTATATTCGTAACAGGAGACGCCTAATCTGCCTTTTATAAGTTCAAAGATTATTAATATTAATATAACGTTATCATGCTAAATCTTGAAAGACTTTCCTTCTCATTTGATTCTCTATCGTTGGGTTGACCTCCTGTTGATGACCAGGTGTTTTTCAGTAGTTTTGATCTGTCTCCAACCATCTAACGCAGGATCAATACGGTTCGGTCAGAGGCCTGCCTGACCGAACTGGTGTCTTTGATCCAGATTTGGTTAACGCTTGAAAGCGTTTGTGCCGTTAGGCCATTTGGGTACTACTTCGAGCGACGGTGATATAAATCCAATACTAGCAAAAACCTTTACTAAGTACCAGAGAAACCGTAATACGAATATAAAGTTTATGTAAAAAAACCCCAAATATGAGCTAATAAATGAGACGAAAATGTCGTAACATTGCTAACTTTGGCAAGGCAATCGGAAAACGCAATCTTGAGCATGAGCCGAAAATGTCTCCGACTCATTTGGTTAAAATTGTACCCGATTTAACCTTTGGGCTGAAAAGGAGAGTGATACGAAATGAAATTGACTGTTGGTACAGTATCACATAATGCCATTGCTGTCGATTAAAACGTTCTAGCACGACACTTTGTTCTCAACTGAAGGTTAGTTAAATGTTCAGAAGTATGTAGATGCAGGTGTAGCTATATATGTTGAAAAGACTTTGAGTGGGTTGCGGCGAAAGTATTTTTATTAATAAACTACCATTTGAAGACTAATCTGGCAACAAACCAGGAGTCTTTTCTTAGTCAGCTATTATGCTCTGTCTGCATACACGCCAGTAGATCATGTCTTCTGTGTTGATTTATGAAAAGATGGAACGAAATTCATCTCGGTTGTTGGTCGAAATTAAACTGCCAAATGACACAAAATTTACAGGATATTCAAGTATAATATCTATAATGATAGTATTTCAGAGTCGCTCTTACCCTTTTAAAATAGCCTAAATTAATTAAGGATTTGACAAGTGACAAGTTAGGATAACTATTAGCGTGGTTTATTTTCTCAGCATTTAAATCGTTACGAGAAATTCTTATCTATGCAAATACACTATACAGGTTTCTTCTTTTTAATGATACGTACATTATTTCTAACAAGTTCATATAAGAACAACATCTAGTCTAACGCTTTCTTAAAGTTTACAAAAGAGTGTTCAGATTGTCTTGCTCTTGACTGTTTAACGAGAATACAGTTTGGGCGAAATATTTTCTGCTTAAATTAAGATTGGCATTTCTTGAATGATCAATTTTTCGAATGACAATTATTGAATTTTGAGGAGGCTTAAGTGAACTAGCTGATTTCTTAGAAGACTTAGCTGATGTAACCAAAAAATAATTGCTGGAGATGTCACTTCTGCGACCAAAAGTAGACGTCCGCATTGAACCATAGTGTTACAGCCATACCCTTTTCGATGCAGCTTATAGTGATTTAGGGGGTCCGGGGCTTTCCCCGGACCCCCTAGGAAGCTCGTGGCCTCTGGCCACTCGGGACTTCTCCCCCAAACGAGAAATCCTCGATAGAACCCTGTTAATTGTTTGGTATGTTATTCAGCTTGCTGATATGATTTCATATTACTTAAACGACATCTTGATGTTTTGTAAAATGACATATATCTTCGAAATTACTTCGGGAAATCACACGGAACTCGGTTGGTAAATAGATCTAATGACACAACACATTACAAGGCCAAAACCAATGTTACTATGGTGGCATTGTCAGTTCTCATTTCCCTTCTTAAAACCAAATAGAGCACTTTACTAATACAAAGCTACTAGTATATGACAGGTAGATCCAGTCCACTCGATGGAGTAAACGGATAAAATTACAATTTTGATTTATGCACCAAAGGTGGCCGTTTTCCCCCTGAGCGGACTACGACTAGGGTTAGCAAAATGGTTTATTATACGCTTCTTTAAGAACAAAAAGCATAATATTCAATTTTAACTGTAGCTTGGTATGCAAAATTTTGGGCGAAAACGTAACTTAATGTGTCAAAAGTTACAATGAACAGCTATGAAATAAATGGGTGTTTTTCTTTCAAATACTGAACGGGTTGAACAATTCAAACATTAGAATAGTGATACTATTTCGAAAGAACGAAGAGCTGTAAAGAACAGCTGTAAACAAAGTTCTATATCGCTTAAAATATACGTTGAAGTAAAGAAATTTTAGTCTTTGTGCCATGTGTTTCCCTTAATGCCATGGTATTTAATAAAGGCAACCAACTTCTTTCATCCTTTAAGAATACCAGTAATAGATTTTCTATTAATAGAAATTTAATATAGGCCAAATTTATTGCTGCATACTAAAAACTTTTTGCAACCTAAAAAATTAATAAATAGGATTTGCACAGGTTGATTTATCTTTGACATTTCTAAGACTCGTCTAGTTGTTAATGTTTGATTATATTTATACTATCCAGCCTAAAAAGCCACTAATATCGGACATCGATGAGCAATACAAGACATTATAATACTCTTTAGACGATGGCATTGTATATTTGGCCTCCATATCATGTATTTCTGGTTCATGAACAGCAGCTGCGTTCACAGCGGCAAAAATTGAATTTTTCATGATTTTTACAAGTTTTAAACATGCAATATTAAGTTAGTAAAGTAATTTGAAGTATAATTTCAGACATTTTCGAATGGGATTTGGTCGTCTATAAGGTGGTCTTCTGAACCATCCAGGTTATTGTGTGGTCCTGTTATTTTGAAACTTTTCTCACAACGTCCTCTGAAACTCCCTCCCAGGTTGCCGATACCCAGTTGATAACATTTTGTCGATCTGGCTGTTTTTAAATTTCCTTGCACTGTGCGTTGATTATTTTGTATCCATCTGACTCAATGTTCTCGGAAATGCTCTTTAAATGGTTTGCACCAAATGCGATCTGTCGGTTGCAATAGAGGAATATATCCACCAGGGATATGCACAATATCTTTCATTCTCACGAGCCCCTGTCTTCGGTAGCCTGTGATGTATGTATTGTGGCACGAATAAAAATTAGGAAGCCACGCACATCGTCGACATCCTAACCCCAGACACGCCTAAACCATGATGCTATTCTCTGATTTGTCATATACCGGTTCGGAGAGGCACTGATTTTGACACTATCTGGCAAACATTATCCTCAACAAAGCACATACTCTTTGAGGAACTTTTCCTCCTCGCTGTTTGAAAACGATCAAATCAGCATCCGTGTGGCCAGATACATGAGCGAAAAGCATCACCGTTACGCCAACTTTAGAACATCCTGTGTTGGAAATTCTTTTAGTTCGTTCCCCCCGAATATTATTTGTGTACTTCGAAATCATGTCAAAACGAACCATTTTTTGATCAGCATTGGCGGTGTTGAAGTCGGTGTAGTCGTGGTTTTCACGAGGATCTTTAATGGTATTCCTGAATGTGTTGCATTGGACGTCATAGTCTCCAGACAGGTGATGAGCTTCATTTGTTCTACGACGAAGTCCAACATTCATGCGCTTTTTCTAGAGATTGAGCCAACCTAATATAAAATTATGAAAGTATTGTACGTTTGGCGAATGAGAAAGTTCGAAGTACAAAACTATCATGTTTCGTTACCTGCACTCGCAGAAAAGTTTTCGTGGTTTTGAAGCCGCTGAGCTATTTTTCTCGCTTTCTCTCTTAGATTTAAATTGGAGACAAATCTGCCTTCCATTCTCTCATCCAAT
This sequence comes from Nanipora kamurai, assembly GCA_036872915.1. Lineage (NCBI taxonomy): Eukaryota > Metazoa > Cnidaria > Anthozoa > Scleralcyonacea > Helioporidae > Nanipora > Nanipora kamurai. Next base: position 139,739 of record JBAHVQ010000148.1, read on the forward strand.
AGCCACTGGAGAAGGTCTGCATCCAGCAAGTCAGAGAAAGGCTTTCCACCTTCGTGAAGTTTTCTCTTAAACTTATCACGACCGTACTCGTGTGCTAAAAGACTGGCATAATTTTGATTCCATTCTCGGACCCTCCTACGGGAAATTCCAAACCCGCGCTCGCTGGCAAGAAAATTTTTCCGTTACCATCGAACAATCTCCAACTTTTTTGAAAGGTTAAAGAACGTCGAACACGAGGTATATATACTCTTTAATACTGAAATACAACCACGTCATTGCTTTTTATTTACTCTCAAACGGAGTGCGTTTCGTCTACGCCCTGCTATTTTGCGCCAATATTCTCAAACATTTGGAACAAAAATAGCAATATGTTTATTCTCTTGAACGTGAAACTGACTTTACACTGGATGATTTTGTATGTAACAGATAAGCACAAAAACTGAAGCTTAGAATCTACCATCAGAAAGTAAAAAATAATAAAAAACGGAAATGAATTAAGAAAATGGAGCGAAAAGGGATGTAAACACTTCAAGATTCGAACCTATACCTTTCCTGATAGTGGCAAACTAACAAACATTATTGTTCCGTAGTTGACCGAAAACGGATGTGTACTAATCTTCTTTTGGCGCGCCCCGCGTGAGAAATACCAATTGAATTACTTAAAGGAACTTTTCCAGAGATTTTGACATAGCAAAGCCATTTATCCGTGAGAAAATTCATTTCTATGAGGGTGCGATCAAAAGCTGCTAGATCGCGACTTGCACAACACGTGAACAAAGATTTCATACTGTTTATACGCCCCTTCTCTAAGCCGCTTCTTATTTTCTCTCGGATCAATTGTCCTGTTGTGACCACGAATGCTATTGCTCGTCCATATAATAAAGCGTAAATAATCCATACTTCTAAGCGAATTAATTCGTACTGAATTCATACCAATTGAACCACGTATTTCGTTAACATGTGATAGTGGGGGCGTTTACCCCGTGATTTCCCAACTTTAGTTAAATTTATTGGGGGGCGTTAACGACAGTGGGGGCGTATACGAAAAATGCGAGAGTTTATACTCGATTTGTGAATTTCAGGAACTGTTGACCTACAAGTAGCAAATGAAAAACACAACCGATACATGGGAGCCAGTGGTATCAGTGGATGATGACAGGTCTCATTTTCCATATAAGTTAAAATACTTCGTCCATAACTAGGCGTCATCGATTGTCTGATTAATATGCCGGATAAATCTGATTGTCTACAATAAAACGTGAGCCCTGGAATAGTTGCAAATGCCATTTCTTACTACTTTTTGAGCTTTTTCGAATGAAATAAACTTAATTTGTTGTTATATCATGTTATATTATGTTGTTGTAGATTTCCATGCTACAAAAATTGTCCAATCAGCAATCAAGGAACTTTGCAAAACATTTCGATATTATAAAAACTAACATGCCTCATCAAATTTTGCGAGCTGTTTGCATTGGAAGCGGTTGTTCTTATTTAAAATTTTTTACTAATATTAGAAAAGTTGTTATAGATAATATGCTCTTCAGGCGAAATGGTGAAACAACATATCCCAAGCTCAGTTATAGAAATGAGAACTCATAGCAACAGAGAAAAACGTCTAATGCAGGCAAGCCAAACTTAGTTTTTTAAACCAACCATACATTTTCTTATGAAGTATATATACAAAAATTATAACAAGTGCTTCAAAAACTCACTTATATTTAAATGGTATGCTGTCCAATTGCGTGCGCGTGTTTCGTCACGTGCAAAGGCTTGTATACTTGATCAAAATGTCATCCTGGTTAGCATGAAGATTTGTAATCTTAAAAGCCAAGGAACGTGGAGTTAAAGATTTACACAATGGGTCTGCTAATTTGAACTCTGAATTTGTATTAAATTCAATTGCTAGTTAAGATAAACGTTTTACATAAAAAACACTAACGCATATGAAATTTTATCAAAAATTTTCGTCTTAATTAGGAAGAAGGTTGGTTACTTTAAGAATATGGATAGATCGACCAAAAACTGCATAAATCCCGAGCCACATTTTTGAAGCTGTTTAAGACATTCTCACCAAGTGTTTTGAACACTACGTTGTCTGTATTTTGAGTTGTTGTTTGATACTATTAAAATCTTAGGAAATTTCGCTCACGAAACTGTGGAACGTCATGGACTCAGAAAAACCCTGAGCTCCAGACGGGACACGAAATCCCAACCTTCTGAATGCTAACCAGACGTTCAATTGTTTGGGCATCTGGCTAGCATTCAGAAGGTTGAGGGTTCGTGTCCCATCTGGATCTCAGAGGTTTTCTGATACCATGGCTCTCCACACTTGGACCAGAAAAAAATCCTAAAACTACATAATCTTTGATTATTTTCCCAATATCGACGCAGCGCTGGGTTTCAAATGTCAATAATTTAGTTGTAACAAGAGATCTAGAGATGATTTGCCTTCCACGGAGGTTTAGTATTCCTTAATGATTAGTGTAACGATTAAAGTTTTTGTGATACCTGTTTACAAGAAAAGCATATCAGAAATTTTTTTTGAACCATAAAGATTAAGAAGTCAATCAATCAATGCAATTGCCGATACAAACCGTTAATTTAACTAGGTGACCAAATAAGGTTGCAAACACACGTGTAATCGCTTTTAGATAATTCTTAATTACATCACATTGACTAAAGCTGCATGAATATGTAAAGAGGTAAAAGAATAACGAAATAACTAAACTATCCTTTATTCTAAACAGCTACCTTTACTCACGTAAATCTTATTTTTACGCCAGGTAGTCGTTCATGATTTAATCATTACAAAATATTGACAGCTTTGAGCAGAAAAAATTAAAAAATATGCAAAGCCAGTCGTGTATCTTTATCTGGTCTGATGTTTTGCAATCAAATATGGTGCAATTTAAAATTTTCATTAATACTAAAAATTCTGTATTTCAAACTGTATTATCTAATTTCAAGTTTAAATGCCTTATATGAATATTATTTTCATGAAATTCTAAAATGTCTTGCTGATATTTTCATAATTTATTTAATTTTACTAACCACCTATCTATGTGTGATGATTGTTGTTTCTTAGTGACCAAACCGAGCAAATGAAGCAAGATAAAATTACAAAATGGTTTGTTAATAAGACATCGTTAATAAATGCGTTAATGTATAACAAGAGATGACGTTATTGGATTTAAAATAAGTAATGCAATTAAGAAGATTCTTTGTTACGATCTTATGGTGAAATAAAAAGCAAGTGACAACGTTGATTACACCTGATTTAGTCACAGGTTTGTGGAAGATTTGTGAATGACAAGCTAAAGGATAAAATTTTTTATTATTTTTTTTGTCACCATGTTATTCCATGACACAAGTAATCTCAGATCCCAGAAAACGACGCTTTCGCATCATAAACAATGTTGTCGTTGCTAATTAATCAATTTTTTTACCTTCTTCGAACAAAGTTTGGGGTGTAGACATTCCATTAGCTCCTGTTTATTGGTAACGTTCATAAATTTTTGTTAATCATCCTTTTAAGCTTCTCTTTTGCTAGGTTCAAGCTCATTTTAATTATCAAGAACGGATGCTATTCGTCAGACACATCCCGACCGCCACTGGTCTGAGAATTTTACCTGAGCGAAAGCCAACGTTCGATGTAATTAACTTAGTTCAAATTTAAAGACCTTTTCAGAAAACAGATAGCGTAGCAAGTCTAGGAGGCCATGGCTTCTGGGCATGCACATTAATCAATTTTTAATCTCCTATATGGTATATTTTAGGCAAAACTGTGATGCGAGCGCTGCGGCTTTGTAGTGTAGCCACAGGCAAAAGTCTGTCTCCCCCTCTCGTGTGAACATGCTACCGGCGTACCCCACTGTAGATAGTTGTTGCAGGGACTAGATGAATTGGGCACTTATATTGCCCATAATAAATTAGCGGTTTGTATCTGCAAAAACGAAGGGTCTTATACAGCTCAAAAGCAGTAAACTTATAATAAATAATATAAAGGGCCAATTCTTGGTCCTCTTGGAATGTAGCTGATATATATTGAGAAGAAAAACAGAGAAAACCAGCACAAATTTGAACACCAATGCCTACTTTCGTACGATATTTATGAGGGTTGCGGAGAGGCGCATCCAGAATTTTGATAAGGAAGGTGCTTTTTAAATACTGTGGTGTTTCTACAAACCTATGATCACTTTAATTCAAGTTTTTTCAAATTTCACGTCAAGTTTGTTGTCTTTATGTTGAGACATTCTCAAAAACAGCTTGCATGCGCGGTGGAGCATTAGGGCTTGTGGAAAATAGTACCTACACTTTTTTTACAAGAGCAAGTACAAAACCATAAGACTCCTGAATTCTTCATGATTGCCTCAAAAACGACTTATTTTCGTCTTATATGAATATGAAGGAGGCTGAGTTTACTGAACAAAAATTTTGGTTCATGTGGGAACTTGGTTTATACTAGATGGCCAGCAAACGTTTGTAAAGCTCGTTATCAGACGACCAACGAACGTTCGTTAAGAAAAATGACGTATCTCATAAAAATGATTTCTGACCTAAACGAGAATTGAATCCTCAACCACAAAGAATTCAGCAGTTTTACAGTTTTGTAGCTGGTCGGAAAAAGTGTAGGTACTATTGCCCTCCAGCCCCAATGTTCCACCAAGCCTGCAATCTATTTTTGAGAATGGCTCTTAAAGACGTCAAACTTGACGTGTAATTTGAACAAGCTTGAATTAACTGCAAACGCACGCAAATTATCGCAAGTTGACGGTCAAACGTGGCACAAGCTAAAACTTATGGTGACTGGTGTTCTCGTTTGATCACGGCTTAAGAGTTTCAATTTTCCATGGGAAGTAATACCTTAAATTTTCCAAAAAGACAGTACCTCGAGAATTTCAAGCACCTTCCTTATCAAAATTCTGGGTCCACCTGTCGGCAAACCTCATAAATAACTTGCGAAACTAGGCGATGGTGTGACCAACTTATAGACAGACAATGAATTTCACCATTTATTTCAAATTTATGTTGGTTTTCTCTGTTTCTCTTTAGAATGTATTTAACCCTTTATCTGGCAGGTTTTCTGGAGGTCTCCCCTTGACGAGTAAAATCGTCTGGCGTTAGCTAGAGTAAAATTAATATGTTGCCATTTGGCAACACTGCCGGGTAAAGGGTTAAGATACATTCCAAGAAAACCAGAAATTGGTTTTGAATACCGAGGCGATAGCAGTGTATATTTTACGAACTTCGAGGTGTTTGGATATCTGATGAAATACGATCTAGGAGTGTACGATGTTACATCGCAAACAAATCAGTGTTTGAACAGAAAATGGAGGCCCGTCAAAGCTGGCTTAATGTATGTAATCTTTCTCTTACATATCCAAACAACGTCTCGGTAGTAATTTCAATGGTGTGATTCTTATGAATTATTAATGAGTTTGAGATAGTTGTTTCAAGACGCACACTACGAAAAAATTTGTTGCAAAAAGCCCTCCTAAGTCAAATACATATGGAAATTTTGAAAATGTAGTCTATGAAAAACACACATATGTAAACCAGAAATTGCCAATTGAAAATCTAGATGACTGGGAAATAGATTTATTGCAACATGTTGTTGATTAGTTTGGTCGAAAGATTTCAGCACTCCCATTCAATGCTCCAAAAGGTCTGAATTATGAAGAAAAGCTCTAAGAAAAATAAGGCAATGTAACAATAAGCTTTTCATACTTATGAATTTGCCGTGATAACATGGGAAATAGCAAAAATACAGACCTGGCTACGACTTGCATCACAATTTGACTGGTGGCATTGCAAGTCGCCACAACTTAGCTTGCTAAAACTTACGTTTTTTGCTGATAAGGGTTTTAAGTCACTGCAACGCCATTATTAGAGGTTTTCTGATGGAAATTATGAGGTCCTCTCTGTGTCAGGATAGTTGCCACAGAGGTACCAGGCGGCTAGTAAAGTTTTATTATGAATATAATTGCCCAGCAAATAATTTTTAAAGAAGGCTCAGTGAACGCATTGCGACTGTTGAATTAAAAAATATTTTTTTAAATATTAAACGTTAGCTCTAATAAAATGTTTTTTAATTCACGAGTCGTAATGCGTACACTATTCCTTCGTTAAAAATTATTTGCTGATCAATTGTATTCATAACAAGACTGCTCTCTATGCTTGTGAAAAAAGAAAAATATTTCTCCGGTAATTTCCTTAACTATTTAAGAGCTTTGAATTTTATGCAATGTTTACAACATCAGACAATCACATGAACATGTTGTTTACAGCGTAAAAGAATATCCTACAGAAAAACGTTCATTAAATTTAACATTCCCCCAAAAATGACAAATTCATCTTACGTTTTCTCTATGTACCACGCTTAGTTGTTGCACTTTGAAGTTTAAGCCCTCAAACTACTCTCCTAAGTGTGCCTCTTTGTTTACCATTCTTACCATCTCCCGTTTATGAAATTGTATGCACATTTAAATCAAGAAGTCTAAATTTTTCACGCGATAGGAGTGTTTGATACCTATGCTTGTTTGTGCAAAAATCTTTTTGTGCAATTGGCAGTCTGCTTTCAAAAACTAGCTCAGGAAAATCTCTGGAAAGCTCTGGAAAAAAGTGACATTTTGGACAAACAGATTTCCAAGTTCTTGGATCATTAGCGCTTTAAACAGTACTTAAATAATCATTGTAGTAATGAATCAAATTGCATTTGAACTGGAGTATACCTACTATATATTGTTCAGTCAGTGCGTGCAACGAGCACTGCAACAAAGAAAATTCAATTGTGTTCAAAAGAAGGTCATCGTGGCTCACTCCGTAGGAGAAGTTTCTATTGCACGCCTCTTCATGCTTACTCTTGTAATATTGTAGACAGGAGAGTAATCGCATTACCTCAGCGGTGACGTAACCTCGTTGCACGATAGCTCTGAACATGACAACTCGGTAAAATTAAGACGACCAACGAACTTTCATCAAGCTCCTAACCTCAGAGAAACCATTTCTGAGCCCGAGACTAGAATCAAACCCGCAACCTTCTGGTGACCGGTTAGACGCTCTAACCATTGAGCTACCAAGACTAACATAATGAACTAAGGTGTATACTACCTAAGAGGAAGTCTAGGGCTCAGAAATCGTTTTTTTGAAGTTACGAGCTTAACGAACGTTCGTTGATCGTCTGACATATACCAAGCTCCCACATGAACATCTAATGTTCAGCGTTTAGTATTCGTTAAAATTAACTTGTCAAAGTTGTTACCATTTTACTGCTTCGTGGCGAATGAGAGAGAAGGAAGAACATACTACAAATTTTTATCAACCGAATCTTATACCGAAGTTGGTCTATTGCTTTGGTGATTTTTATCCTCAAAATGATGTAATCGTCCCTCCGTCAGATCTCTTCCTATGAACATCATCTCGCAGAGCTTGTTCTGGTAACAAATGTTAAAGCTCGCAATAAAATTCCCACTGGGGCATAATAAAATGTTTATCTGACTTTTCATTATATACGTCACAATATATTCAGAGATAAAGAAAAGAACAAAACGGTAATGCCTAGCTAAATATTTACGATCTGTCGCCAATTAACCAGCAAGAGACCGAAGTTAAAAATACAGTTACAAATGAAGAGGGAAGAGAGCTGCAAAGAGATGCTGAGAAATAGACAATGCGAAAGGTGATATGATAAAAGTAAACGAGCAAGCAAGCAGTTAAGATATGTAATCGATCGAATGAACTCAAGAATTAGAAGCTGACAGAAATTAAAGCAGACATATTGTTTTGAACCAATATTTCCGTTTAAAGATGGTTTGAGTTTTCTGATAAGTAGGCTTTCGCGCAGAAGCAGTTCAGAGATAAAAGAGGGGGAAGAAAATAACTTCACATATTAAAAGACACTGGGTGGCTCGTGACTTGATTGTTAGAAACGCTGCATGTAGAAAGAGAATTAGTAACCTACGTTGAAGAGAAACTCTTATGTGTTGCGAGACACGTGTATGCAAATGTAAACACCTTCCCCCGAACGCACGAAACTCTGCAGCGACACGTTAAACCAATATACAACGTGTGATCCCAGATGCAAGGGAAGTCTGTCTTTAAAATGAAAGAAATGGAAAAGACAAAACGATAGTCGGGCAATGAATGTGGTAAGCCGAGGTAAGTAGCTACAAGACGGCTAGTGAACGCTCGTCATGCTCGTTATCTCAGAAAAAAACGATTTCTGAGCCCTAGACGGGAATCAGACCGGCAACCTTCTGCTGACCGGTGAGACGCTCTAACTATTTAGCTACCACGACTCAGATGGTGAGCTAGGGTGTAGGTCCGTCATATGTACTGCCTAAGCGGAAGTTACGATATAATAATAATGATTGAAATACTTAATGCTGAACACAAATTTGATTCATGTAGGAGCTTGGTAAATATCAGACAACGAGTGAGCTTCCGCTAGTTGTCTGATATTTACCAAGCTCCCACATGAACCAAGTTTGTGTTCAGCATTAAGTAAGTCGTTATCTTAACTAGGAGCAAATTTGAACAAAATGGTTGTACGGTAAGCAGTAATAGAAACAATGCTCTAAGTCAGATGCTTGCTTGTTTGAGCAAGTGATGGATTCGTAACCACACGAATACAGCATGAGGTGACGTAGATAACGCATTTGTTCGCACTGGTGATTGGTTCTCAAGCTTTTGACAACAAAATAACCTTACAAACCCTGACAAAGCGGATGTGAGACAAAAGCTTCGAGTTGCAATATTTGCAATAAGTAACTGAGGGTATATTGCCGCACCGCGACCTGGTAACCAGAAGTATGGCAAAGAGCCACATGCACGTTCTGTGATTTGAACTCGAAGAAAGACTGTGTGATCTTTAGTCTGATTCTGGAAACGACTTTACCAAGTACTGTAATTTAAGAGTGTATGATCTTTATATGAAGATGAGATCCACAAAGGGAAATCGACTAGGAGTCTGAGTGCTGAAGATGTTTGCAGTCGTCAACTGTGTTCTAACAAGGGGGATACGTTAAGCGTTAGTTGATTGCTAGGGCGATTTCTGGATTCCACCACGGTTCGTCAACCATAGATGATCTTTCAAATTGAAAATATACACGACCTATCCAGCCTCCAAACTTAGTTTAAATTGCAAAGGCATCGAGCACAGCGTGTTACAATTCCGCGTGCAGAGGGATAGAAGAAATAATTCATATTCCATCAATTCTATCATGGATACAACTTGGTATTATGATGTCGCTCACTCCGAAGGCAAGTTACACGAGAGAAAAGTAAGATACTCTTTTTGGATTCAGACAGCTAGATCTAATGATCTCGGTGTAATATGCTTTATTTGCTTCAAGATGTGTAAAACATTACTGCTCTACCACATTATACATTTTATGCACCGTCTATGACAAATGCACCATGTTGAGAATCATAAGTGTCTACGAGCATTTTAGAGAACGTTCATCATATCTGTCACTGAATCAAACATACAATTCTAACAGGCCTCTGATAACCAAAGCTTTCAAAATCAAGTGAAACAAACACTACAGCTGTTCTAGAAAGAGATTGGTATTGAGGCATCTTGAGGTGAATACTAGTGATAATAAAAGTTTTTTTACATTTGTGTATACTACCTCTTTGCTGCCTGTTTGGAATACACATTATCAAAGCTACGTTTAATATTTTATCAACGAGATTTGTGGCGAGAAATACTTATGTTTCATATATGCAATGAAAGTACCTTCATGTTTCGGTATTTTCGTTTGCAGGTTATATTTTCTTCCGCAAATGTTAAGTTAATTCAGCATAAACTACCCCAAACGAAATTAGTAGATGTGCAACCACTCGAGTGGCAGATATTTTGTTTACAAGAGCTTGGTAGATGAAAGTACAAAACAGTTTCAATTCCAACTAAAGTTATTTCCAACGGTCACTAAACAGTAAACACTAAAATTTTATGTACATTTGTTTTGCCTGTCTATGCAAACAGTTAAAATACTACAACATTTTATTTCTTTACAAAGACAAGATTTTCTGCACGAGTGAAGTTGATTGTTACTGCCAAGAAACCTGTTGCGAGTGGACAGCACCACTCGTGCATGGAACAATCGAAACTAAGTTTTATCTGCTGAATAGTACTATTGAGTGAGTATCTTCCTATTCAGTGTAATAAGCTGTAAGTTAAGTTGTTGACTGGTTGTACAATGCTGCTCACTAGATGAGATTTATTGGGTGGATAAGCTATCCAGCCTCCAGGCTTTGAACAATCAACTTCAGTTGCCTAGGTATGTACAAAATGTCCTTACAGAAGCTAACGTGGGTGGAAAAATGCCTTACACTGTTTCTTTACTAGTTCCTATTAAATGCATAACAACATTTAGTAATGATTCAGTTTTTAGCATTGCACAAATTGAGCCAGGCAAAACAAAAACTGCAAAACAAAGATTTAATGAAAATTAGTGTTTGCATTTAACCGCAAACTAGTGTAATGGCTTGAATTTATGTCAGCTATAATATGCACAGGTTACAATTAGCTATTATTCCTCACTCCCTAATTGTTGGTTTCAAGCTTTAAATTTATCTGACAAGCGATGCTGTCAAAGTCGATGAAATTCACGTCACTCCTACAAGATCTAGATTGTCAGCATTAAAAATTTGATGTATGTGTTCATACAGCACTTGAAGTAATTTACGTAGCAGACATTGGATAAATAAGATGAATAAAATGGGCTAAATCTTTTCAAACTAAGTGAATTCAAGGCCCGGCCGTGCTCAGTACGAACTTGAAATACGTAGCATTGAAAATCAATGTTGACTTATTGCTTTCATCGACAAAGATAGAGGCTGATAAACATTAGAAAACACTTCCTCAACATTTAGTTTGTTCAAGCAATGGCTTTAACTGTTCCAACGAGTGTTTCTAATAAATAACGTCTAACGTTCTTACTTTATTACAAGTTTCGGACGTCTGATCTTGTATATTATAAACATGTATAGAACAATAAAAAGGGGTTCATCATTTCTGCTCTCCTGCTAAACTATAGTGAGATATACTGCTATAAAATTTGCATTCGACTAGAAACGTAATGTAACGACTGATAGTTTTGTGATTCGATGAAAGGTTTATGTAAATCAAACTATTTCTGTATCTCTCCCAAGGATCTTTGTACCACGTTGACCAAGTGAAAAAGAAAGCATCACTATCCATGTTTAATTGACGAATTCAGAGTCAAAAGGCTGTCATGCAAGACTGTTAATAGAAGGAAAAACACCAATGCTCTTATGTTTATCGGAATCCTATATTATTTCGTTAGAAACTGTTTTGTGCTACGTTTTAACGAAGGATATTACTGAAAACACTAATTCGAGCTTGCATTGTGAGTATAATGACTACTTTCTGCTATAATACATCGAAGTTTTTATTGTTAAGCTACTATTCTTCAATAGAAAACTAAGCTGCTGATAAAACTGTATGAAATCTACTCAACGTTTCGTTTGTTGCGTTTTGGTTGATAATAACAAGATGTTCTATGTACAGTAAAAAATCTAACTTTCGTAAATTTTGTACTTGCTTAGGTTGCCTGGAGTAAAACTCGATATCAACTAGTAACTGAAGCAATGGTTTATTGTGGTGTCGAGAAAGACTGTTCGTGGAAATCATTGACGTTTCGACGGCCTTAGCGGCGGTCACCTCCATCCAGTGTCAGTCACTTCCACCAACAGTCTTTCTCAAGACTACACTAACCTGGACGATCAACTTCCTTAGACATGTAACGATTCTCCCAGGCTCAAACCATTTGCGATCGTTTATTCTTGCAAAATATACCCAATTACTGCCTTGTATAAGATGTCAGAAAAATTGTAACTACTACTCCGATCAGAATTATAGAATCTATGTAGTGATTTCTATTTCCTTCAACTGTTCATTTCTTTAGCTACCTTGTTTAATATTTTAACATAAATTTTATAAACATCGGATAGGAAATGGACTTTTGGTGTACATGACAGGATTGTTTAACAGTAAAGCCATAGACCTTGTAATCAGCTATACGGAACTGAACTTTTCACTGCAGACAATGTCAATGATTCGGTCATCGTTGCCTCAAGAGAAGGCAGGTAATTGCACGTCATCTTAAAAAATAATGAATGTTTTTGAAAGATATTTTTCTCTTGTGTTGCTTTATCTTAAACAACAAAATAACCACAGGAATCCCTTCCGGTTTGGTCACTTCAGTAAATAAAAGAATAAAAATTCTTTCTGGTTAACATACAAATTGCTGGTGTCCAACTTATATCACCAGCAATATTAAAGAAAACTCATAGCTGTGACATGAGGTGTTTTTGGCAAAACCTTCGCAAACACGATATTCGATAGCCCATCAGTTTCAAGAAATGCGTTTTAAAAGATGTTTACTCGCACGGTGGCAAATTAGCAAATTCAGTGAAAATGTCCTGATGTTGGGAACCATTTTTCGGGATTTTAGAGGGTACAGTAAGCCAGATAGATCAAGCTCGTTAAGTAGATGGGGTCTATTCTTTAAATTGATCAAGGAACTCACGGCAAGAGGATCCACAAAAAGTTAAAAACCTATGAGAGGTCAAAATCAAGGTGAGCAGAACACCTTTAAGAGCGTATCAACACGCAAGCGAGTTCATTTGTACGAACGCCAAGCGAAACATGAGTAAGAGCCATTGGAACGCTTTTAACGTGGGACTAGTTGAAATCAACCAAATCGGGGTGTAAGCGTAAGCTCAAGACATTTAATCATGTTTGAACCAAGTATAACCGGCCAGAACGAAAAATAAACAGTTTTAAAGCGAGTGAGCGTAGCCGAAGTAGATGAATTCTACAGAGCAATCGCTGGCAAAGATACAAATCGATTTTAGACGTGTCAATCGATTAAAAGAAACCAAAAGCAAGAAGCAGCTTCCACTAAACTTCTTTATATAGCAATGTAAACATATGTGCAGCAAACACAAGCCTGAGGGGGCGCAAGAGAAATTACAACGCAATTAAAGATACTCAAACCGACGTAAGACAAACGGAAAACCAGTTCATGAACACAATATATATAAGGTAGGACGTATTAGTTAGGTTTAAGCACTGCAGGACTTCGAATCGTAGCTATAAAACTGAAGGAACGTGTGTAACTTAAGACCATTGTCAAGTTCGGGTACGTTGTTTAACGCAAATCAACACGGTTAAATAGACGTAGTGGGGTAAGATGAAGCTCGAGCAGAAGGCTATTGAAAGAACTCTAGCCATGCTAAAACAAACTAAAACGCAAATAATCAAACAATATTGAATTAAACTACATAAAAAAACACGAATAAAAGTTAACGTTAAAGTACACGCAATCCATTAAATGCGATTTCAAGTACGTTTAACGAAATAACAAGCTAAGTGCAGACATTTTATCTTACCTAATTGCTTTTAAACAAAGTCCTTGGCAAAGGGTTCATATGCGAAAAGGACTGATGAGGAACAGTTTATCAGAAAACAAAAGAAGAATATTCCAATTGAGTGACAAGACAGTTTGACCAGCTTGAACATTGTTATTGGGAAAGCAAGCTTCAAGTCAATGCATGACGTTTTGCCAAGATCATGCGCAGTTACCAGCTTATTATGTCAACCAACTTTGACCAAAATAAAAGTCAAAAATCTTGAAGGAATATGGCTGTTCGTAATAGAATTATGGTGGTCTTTATAAAGGAAATGATGTAGACGAAAGTTTGCTTGTCTCGACAATGTTCATCGGGTTCAAATCCCCAATTTCACCTCTTCGAGTGTAATTGTTTCGTACTTTCTTTTCCAAATATTCTTGTCGTGATGAACAGAACTTTTTTATCTTCGAGATAAGGTGAGAACCATATATTAGTCTTAGTTAAAAATGTAAATATGGATGAGTTGCGTAAGATCATGATAAGTCTCGCCTGTGCTTTGTAAGTAAAATTTACCCTGGAGTCCTTGGATAGGCACAACAATCTTAAGTTTTCCATTCATATCCATGGTAGCATAATTAAAAAATTCAGCTAGAACCAAGGTTAAAATTGTAACGATTTGCAGAAAATTTGAGCGCACTGGCCCACTTTAAGCACAGATTGTTCGTTTTACTGTAGAAAGAGGAATAAGGAGTGAGATTCATCATACGATGTATTTGATCTGGCAACCACTTGATTCCAGACAAACTTTATCATAAAGCTGCATCCGTACAAAGGAAGGATACAGCCTGGCCGTGGATTTTAGCATACGAAACACTAAAAAGACGGAGTCTCTTCGCTTACCTTAAGATATACACAATGTTTTCAACGGTGACATGTAATAAGTGTATATAGTTCATGCGGTGTGTAATGCCATGTACTACTGGAGGGCTACAAATCAGTTTTCAATGGTTGTTAACGCTGTTCGAGTTATGATGTCTTTGTAGGTAACTCCAAAATATCGTTACAGAGGTTAGCGAAGATAAAATGACCAATAGAATGTTCCATTTCCTATAACATTTTGTTCTGTAGCTTAACTTCAAACCAGAAGTTGCTATTAAACGTAAACTTGATTTTTGAGACCCTATTTATATATATCACCTGTGGATAAACAGTTAAGCTTAAATCGTCAATCTATGAAGGGTAATGGTGCTAGACTTGTAGTCAGTTTGGGCTAGTAGCGTAATAGCAGTTAATGAAAAGAATCGCTTAATGTATTCCCACCTGTGTACCAAATTTGAGCTTACTGTCAAAATTAGCCATTTTACGTCCCTCGTATTTTGTGGTATCTAAATTTTAAATTGATGAGGAAATGAACAGTGAAGTAGACAATAAAAATGCTTCATAGTAGATACACAAAATTCAATCATTGTATCGACGTTGGAACGAAAAAAATTGAACAAAAAGGTCTTATAGAGCAAGTTCATGGTATTCTTAGTATTGGTAACATTTGGAGAAATTAAACATGCATGCCAAATTTAAATTTATAGAGCCTCAGATTATCTAGAGATTCTGAGAACCTCCACTGAACCTAAAGCACAGGATATTTTAGAATTTAATTCAGAATCCTTGTTGAATCTATGAATGGTAATTATGTTGATTCTATGAGGAAAATTTTGTGCAAAGGGAGCTGTATTTGGTATTGTGAATAATGGTTTAAGATATTCATGTACTATTTATTTTATTTGGTGTACTATTTTACTTCGCATTCTAATGATGAATGGAGATTTATACAGACATAGCCAGGAAAAGGACGTCTTATAAAAGTTGTCAGGGTCGCAACAAGAACAAATTAAACCAGAAAAGGAAGTTATAAGTGTTGCTTAATACTGCCATAGATTTTTGATGTTTTTACAAGCATTTGATCACCTTATTACTTTGCTACTAGAAGAAAACATCAATGTTGTAATCTAATAGCAATTGGGATGAATCATACTTGTAACAGTGAGTAACGTTTGTTTGAAGGAGAGGTATTTTGGTCGGATAAAAATTACTCTAGTATAAACTTCCATGTTCTGTTGGTGAGTAGTATTTGGATCATTTCAAGAAAATCACCGGAGTAGATCCATCTTAGTTGAATATAAAATTATTCTCTTGTCATGTTTAAAAATATCCATTAAATTCCTTGCCAGAAAGAACGCTTCGGGATGGCACTTCTATTTAAGTGAACCAAATTTTGTCCATTAATATTACCCTTTGATCCATAGGCTTATTCATAATACTCTTACAGGAAAAATTATCAATTCATTACATTTCAATTTTATTAGAATGTAGCCAAGTATAAATATTTTTACTCTTGCATTAATATCTTAATCACACGACTTTTGAAATACAATACATCAATGCCAGGACGACTGATAGATTATAAGAAACACATATTTAAATATGTGAACACAAATTTCTATAATTAGATTTAGAAGTAGACATATCTCCTTATGCGGAATCTCCCTTGAAAAGAGCAATAACTAAGCTTGTCTGAAAAGAACGAAGATCAACTAGTATGTAGATTTAGGAAACTGATAAAAGCTTTTGCCACTTAGAGGACGTTTATTAGCACATGGTGAGTTTACCCAAATCCAAACCACAGCGAGCATAGGAAAAGAAGACATGCGGAATTTTAAACCGTGTGAGGGGCTGGTCACATGTAAGAATTAAGTCCAGCGAACCCGATTGTGATTTCTAAAGCTCTGAGCGTCGGCAGAGATTACAGTCTGACTGACAATTAAGTTCTCTATATATATTAAGCTCTAAGCCAAACAAGTAAAGGGTTATGGTATTTTAAAGCCTTTAAACTTAATTTGAGCAAATGGCAGAAACAATTATACACCAAACATGAAGCAAATGCTAGCATGAAGCAAATAAGGAGTTGTGAGGTAACAAGACAGGACGCCTATATCAATCAAGTGACAACGCAAAAGCGAGTGAGAAGTCAAGTAAATCGATTTAAGGCTCTTGAACCACCGATCCAGGAATTAGAATGTACAGGGCGTTTTGACAAGAGCATGCTAGGGCAAAGGATATTTGAAAACTTGAAGAAGATGCCGAAGCAACTTCTTGTTTTTAAAGCTAATAAGAAAGCAGTCTACCTGGGCCGCAAACTTTAGATCAGGTAGAAGAACGCAAGCTATTAAAACTGCAAAGTGAAAAGCAGTAAGGCTTAAAAGGAAGCACATTTACATTTAAAATCAAATGGTGCGAAGCCAGAGTCTAGCAAACGAAAGCTTGAAGGCAGGTAAGCACAACACTTTTTCAAGGAAGCGAGCCACAGTAAAGGCTTTGTCAAACGCTATTAAAATATTGCTGGAGTAAAATTAAAATTCATAAATAGGTTTGCAATGTCGAACGATGAATGCGTTTGATGGTGAATCATGTTGCGCAGTGTGGAATATTGCTAACCAAATTTGAATTGGTTGAAATTTTCATCGAAGCCAAAGGTACATATAACATTTCTGTTGATGTTGTACGTTTTCAGTAACGTTAAGAACCTTAGCCAAATGGTTTTGAACTTTCATTAGCTGAACGTAGTTTTGCAAATCCTTCATAAACTATAACATAAAAGAGATTTTGTCTATCCCTTAAAGACATGTATTGAGACAGTATTACTCTTTCATAATTAGTGAGAATCATGGTGTGAGAAGTTAGAGGGGAACCTTCGGTACAAAGAGAACAAAGTAATAATGATTTAATGATGCTACCATGTACTGCCGAACGTTTGATTAGCTGACATCTGTGAGTTCAATTACGATTAAAAGTGTAGTAGACAGGAATTGATATAAAAGGCTCCGGACCACTATCCGAAACTCAGAATCTTGTTTGAAATGTCGAGTTTATCATGTCTCAAAACTTGTAGATATTACTTTGTTTTAAAGTCATTTTGATCTTGGTTGAAAGCCTTTAAACTTACCATGAACGAAAATCTATTGTTTTGTTGGTATAAGGGTGTCCACCTATTTGCTGTTGAGGTAAATATGATCCAGTCCATCCTGTCGCGGGCAAACATTGAGATAATTATGATACATAACATTTGATAACCGCTTGACTAACAAAAAAAAATAGTAACTTTTGTACATAGTAAGCGTAATATCAGATTAATTTTTCAATAATTTGCACGATACAGTGTTGGACATCAAAATCGTCTTTGTTTTTCTGCACTGATTTCGACAAATTATGCACTCGAAGACTGAAACCACTTTCCCCGTTAACTGATTGAAACAATCCAGTTTAATGGTAACGTTCACCCAAGTTAACGTAAGTTCGACCCGTTCTTTGTTGTTTTACGCTAAGGTTCTGTAATCTCGATAATGCAAGGTTCTTTCGTTTGAAAATGGCATAGATTCCGTAACTGAGTTCAGTAATGAAGAAGTTCACGCAAGAGAAACAAAACACCTACAAATTACGACAACAGAATGAACAAAACCAATTTACTTCAACTGGAAACTAAGTATCTCTTTTGCTGCTGTGCATGTTGATGTTGCCGCTAGGTAAGTGACGTGCAAAATAAAAGGATGTGGATCGAAAATGCTTTAAAGAAAACTACTGTATGTAAACCTCTTTGTTTGAATAAATGGTTAAAATCTAAGTTGATCTTACCAATTTAATGTTGCAGTAATTTCAGCGACTTGTGGCAAGATGACATGTCGAAGAACTTGTACTTACAAATTAATGCACAAAATACAGCATCATCTTCGTTTCATTTCCATGGTTAATTACCCTCAAACACGCTCTTTAAGAGTTGGAGAGCACGCCATATGCTAAGCCATCGATCTTATATTGAACAATTTATCTTATAATAAAATAGTAAATCCATGATCAATAAATGAGTTGAGCAAATAAGCTATTAAAGTTCCATCTGTTCTAATGATTCCTTGCACACCTAGTTCATGAATTAATAAAGAATGGCTCATTCTTGGAATTTTTGTACTTGGGAAGCGCATGAGGGAAAATGAACTTCAATAATTACTCGGGGGAAAGCAGAGTTACAATACGCCGTTTAAAGTCTTTTTGATTTACCTAGGGCATCAATTCCTTTATCGATGCAAAACAAGCATAAGCTACAGGTTTTGTTAGGCAGCTAAAGAATAAAAATTCAAAACTCTAATTTTACGCTTTTGTGATGAAACATGATATTCTCCTTAAGACATCGCTTTAATGCCTCTTTCTTTTCATACCTCTGATTGGTTGGTTGCAAACCATAAAATATATCCGGCCGAAGTCACAGAGTTGTAGGATAATCACAGATATTAGGGAAACAAATAATTGATAACTAACAATAGTGCATTCTAATTGTGTGTTCTACAAATGGCCTAATAGTGATCGTCGATCAGTAGCGAAAGGAGCGTATGACTCGGTGCTTGCCCACTCTCAGGGAAATGTCAGACAGAAGGGATTGTTTACCAAGCTACAGTCACAAGAGATGACAATGGAGAAGACAACACCTACGTCGGACTCACTCAGGGCACATACAAAATAAGATACCACAACCACATTAGCTCTTTCAGAAACCCAAAACGCAAATATGCTACTGGACTCAGTAAACATATTTTGAACTTAAAAGAATCAAACGTCCAACACTTGATCAAACGGAAAATAATTAGGCAATGTAGGCCCTATTCCAACAAGACCAAATAATGTAACCAATGCCGGTACGAGAAATTTATTATAATTTGCCATCCAGAGCTGAGTTCACTGAACACAAGGAACGAACTTATATCGACATGTAAACATAGGAAAAAAGACTTGCTAAGCAGCCAATAACCGGAGAGCTTTATTATTCATAATCACAGACCATTCTCATGACGCCATTCGTGCTATCCCAGTTTCAAGTTACTTAAACAATAACGTCAAACGTGATAATCACCTGATGAGTGTGGTAAGCTGCGCTTGCCATACGAAACAAATTTGTAGTGATTAAAGCAATTTAAATGAAGTAATTCAAGTTTGTCAGACAAAATGACATATATATACCAGAGTGGTGTCTCAAAATGTAAGCTATGCTTAGTGGAGAAGTAGCAATTGATAAAAGCTGACAAAAAGATTTTGCTGAACAAAAGAGACGAAATTGTATCAACGTGCCGACAGAAGACCAAATTCAAGATTAAAGACTTTAGCCGCCCAAGGACGAAAAACAGCATTCCATAGCTATTACGTCACCGCGTCTATATAAGATCGAACCGGAACCAATATCAACCTGTTGCCTGATGATCGCATAGTAGCGTGAAACTCGGAGTAGCGACACAAGATATTTTAAGTTTATTTCATACTGCTCCACTTTTTGAAATATTGAGCACTCTTAATGCCAAAGGCATTCCTTGTTTTGGTTTATTTTGGTGTATATGTATTTATATATGTAAAAGTCGTTCGAAAGAAGGGACTGGCCCATAAAACTTACACCAAGTTTTAATCGATGTGTTTAACATCAAGTGTTAAACTTTGATGCTTGTTTTTATTAATTTTTATGTTGAGTGGGCTTTTATGTATATGTATGTCAACAGTAAAAAACCAGGAGACATATAACTTCATGCTAACTTATTAAAATTTTGAAATGTAGAAACTTTTTTATCATTCGGTATTCATCAGAATTTTAACTAATTTTATAAGGGATTACGTCTTATATCAATATATATGTATAAATATATATTTTTTAACTTTAATTTAATCCTATGTTTAGGGGACCTTTTTACTAAATGTGCATATATAAGAACAGTAAACAGAGTTGAAAATAGTACTCAAGGTTGAATTTTGTTTTCTGTTTAATTACCATTGATTGATTGTGTCAGGTGTAGCAAATATTTAGTGGAATATTGTAGTTTATTTCGAAATAGTGCTTGATTTTGATCGGTGCTTGCACTCCCCCAGGCTTATGCATCGGAGGAGAAAGAGACCCAGAATTTACTGCCTAGTTATTTGTCAGGGTCATCATAATTGTGGTATGTTTAATGTGAGATTTTGCACAGGTCTAACGCACCAGTGTTCATCAAATCGTAAACTGCACAACAGTTACCAAAATATGGTTAAACAAGATAAATAGGCATACTTTTGACAACCTTAAACTCATTTTTGGAGAAAAAGAAATGTTGGCTAAACATTAGAATTCCTCAGCATCATGTTTTGCTGCCTGAGTCAATATTCTCTTAAAAGGTTGGAAAGTCATATCAACTTAGTATTGAAAGGTAATATTTAAGTTGTATATATCCAACCTTTGGCCAAGAAGAAGAGTTAGTGTCTGGATTTTCTATCAACTTAACAAAGGTGACTTTTCTAGGTTGCTTTCAATTATTTGTCGTTGCTACAAAAACAAGGAAAATTCTTACTATAACTCTCTGCCTAAACTCTTATTTTCTGTTTACTTCTCTGCCAAATTAAATTTGGCATTATAGACTGTAACCATTTTAAGTCTATGTTCAAAGTAAACATAGGTAGTGTAAAATTTGTTCAACTATGTTCAGTTGCCTTAGTTTATGTACCTATCTACCTCCCTCCCTCTCTTTTTCCGTCCTTCTCTTTTTCCCTCTCTCCCTCCCTATCCACTCATATACCCACCCATCAGTTCATCCATCCATCCATCCATCTATCCATCCATCCATCCATCCATCCATCCATCCATCCATTTGTCCATCTGACCACCCATCCATCTGTCTGTCTGTTCTCTTTTCATGCTTCTTTTGGTCCATAGAAAGTGTTTTATTATAAGCTTTGCATGCCGTGAGTGTTTATTTGGAACACAAGCTTTTGAAAAACTTAACATGCCTTTTGTCTGGTTCAGGTTGCTCTTATTTGTTTTCCTGCACTGGAGCACGAGTGACACCGTGGATCCAACTAAATTGCCTTATGCAATTATTGCTGATTACCATGGAGCAAAAATAATTGTGTGGAAACGCTTCCCTTGCATTTTAAGAGCTCTTGGTTGGAAACCAAGTAGAAGTCTATTTTATTTTAATAATAGAAAAGTTGTTCCAACAACAATCTTTGTGTAATGCATATTGTTACATAAGTACTTGTTTCAGTTTAGTTGAGCAGTCTCACTACTGCTTGTAAAACAACATGCTAAAGATAAAACTAACCTCATCTGTTCTCCCCCCCTTCTTACTCTCTCCTTCTCTTCCCTATTTCTTCCTTATTCTTCCATTGTCTTCTCTTTCTATGCTTTTTTTATACCTTTCCCATCCTTCCATATTTTCCCATCCCTTCCCCTTCTCTTCCATTTTCTTTCCTTTATTTTACTTTACTTCATGCTCTCCTTTCCTTTCCCATTCCTTTCATTTTTCTCTTTATTAATTTTCTTATCATCCTTACTCCTTTATTTTATTTCTCTTTCTTTACCCTAGCCTTCCCGTCTTTAAGTTTTCATCTCTTGCTGTCCTTTCTCTCCTTAACTCTTCCCACCTTCCTTATTGTTTCAGCACCAGCAAAAAGAGCTTCATTGAAAAACATGTTCCGTAGCCACAGTTTGTCAATTCTAAGAAATAGTAATTTTGGTAATTGGACACATTTTGGTATATATCTTCCCGTAAACCAAAAAATTCGTAAAGCTTATAGTAAGGGCATTTTACCATCAATAGTTCATAAGGCGCGCTAGATATTTTATCATTGCTGCTGAAACATGTTTTCTGTTCATAATATAATCGTGAAGTTGAAGTTTGGCTTTTTTAACTGACAACTGATGGTCTATGCAATCAAAGATAAATCCAAATAATTCTGTGGATTCACTGTACAGAATATATCGAATTCCCCGTCTACATAATTCATTATTCAGAGTGCTAATTCTGCTTGTTCAAAGCGGCTGAGCGTTTTCAACAATTTAAAGGAGCAGAAGTTATAGAAAATATCAACGATTTCACGATTTTTAAGCTTTAAGTGTGCACGAAGTCGTAGACACCACGATTCACTATAGAATGATTTATTTATTATATAAGTATTAAGTTTTGAGATTTCAAGTTAAGTGCCCATGACATGAAAATTTTTTTTCGAGGTGATGTTACCTTATATTTTTCTGTCAAATTAGCTTTTTGAGCGAAGCATAACACTTCAAAATCATCCGCAGAGTAATATGAAAGCGCGGTCATGTCAAACTGTGACGTCACACCATTGACAAAACATTGTCTCCCAACTAGGAAATCGACGTTGTTGCAATTCAATCTAGTCTTCACTGTTAAATAGTGGGTAAAATGTTCAAATCAGTTTCTAACTGCGTTGAATACAAGAATGACTCTTATCACTCTGAAATCGGCGTGATTCACCTGAGATTCACCTTTGATTTAGAAAGACTCTTACATCTGATTAACGAGCACGCTCATAATCTTCAGACATGTCACATCAAATTGTCTACGATTCCATCGACAAGATAAGTTCGATCACGATTTACCATTCGACTACCATCATCATGAGTTTGACCGTGTTTCATTTGTTTGTTTTTGGGTTGTTTTAGCGACATGAAATGAATTATAATTGCGGCGAAATTCCTAGGACGCTTGGTCGGAAATAAGTTTACACTGCGCCGTGAAATAGGGCTGATTTTGAAACAGTACATGTCATAACTCAACTTGGATAACGGAGAATGAGACGGACAATTAAGAAAGTCAAAATCAAAACATTGATTTAACTTATGATTTGTTGGGAACCGAATAGAATTTGATTTAACATACCTAATGATTGAGCATAATCCACATGCTTGCCTATTGAACTTCAAATGACGTCTTCCCAAACGAATAGGTTGCTTCAGTATATGACCTAAAGTAAACTGTGCCGATTTCAGATCGTGAAGCTTTGTGCTATTAAATGACATCGTGAGAAACTTTTCATTGAATTTTTCATTATCGCTCATTTTCAAAGACCAAGAAAGCGCCACAAAACAACAGCATTGACGTGTTCTTTGTCGGTAAACATGTGTCAATGGCGCGACGTCGCAAAACTAGGTACCAGGAAACAATTACTATTTGCCATGAAATAGGGCAAATATGCTGTATTCTAGGCATATTTTGATCAAGAGCGATTTGCTTTTTGCTAAAATACAATTGGTCTTAGCTTCATGAATGTGTTGGCCACGTTTTAAGCCTTGTTTTGATTGACCAGCATCATTTCGGTTATCACTAATTACGTTGAAAATAGGCCGTGTTTTAAATTTGACCTGGTATGATAACTTTGCTAGTTCTTGCTGTTGGAGTATTCACGATGAATTTTTTCTTTTTGGTGTTATATATTTGTCCCTATGTTGCTTAAAATGAGTTTGCTGAATCCAGTTTTGTGGCGGGAAAACCGACAGCCAAGAACATTGATACGATGCTTTTACTATTGCCAAAATTCGTACCACCAGTCATATCGCCGATACGATACTTTTCCACTAGAGGCAAAAATCGTACATTAAACTCTTTTTCCTAAAACCTTTTTTGTTTGTTATTATTTTCATTTTTTTATTTACATATTTACCTATTTATTTATTTACTTATTTATTTATTTTCTTATTTATCTATTTATGAATTAATGTATTTATTAATTTCAGTTCGTCTACGTATTATTTTCGACTTTGCTCAATATTTCGTAAAAGTTACATCTCAAATATTTAAATAGAGGAGGGTCCTTTATGCGCTGGCTTGGATTTACTCATGCGGAACAACTGGGACGTTATCGATGTTGTGGGGCTGGGAGTACTTCATGTATGTACAACGAACATGAGGAATTTTGTTTTAGGCCAATCAGTGCGTCCGTTTACGTCTTCGCGATGGACCAATTACATCGTCTAAATAGCGGTTGCTTGACAGAAACTTTCGGAAATCACTAATAAAGATAAACATAAAGCTGTTGTCCAATATAAAGACTTGAGTGCATGGACATTTTTCATTTTTAATTCTGAAACCGATGTATTCCTGTTAAATGTAATTTTTTTCCAAATCCCTTGGAGGGATAAACATTTCATCTTGTAACAGTAATACAAATGGGCTTTGAACTGAGTTACGCAAGGCCCGCAAGCTAGCTTACAGAAATATCTCACAAGCTGTAATTGTATTCGTTTGCTCGATAAACTCTGCATCTTCTTAATTTTCATATTCGTCACTTGGTTCTCCGTCATCCTTATCGCCTCCACAGACAAACCTCAAGAAAGTGTCGCCTCCAGTATAGTTTGCCTAATCATTTACCGTTTGACTGCTGGGTGTTTTGACAAATTTAGAAAAACACTGATGTATAGGGCGCTAATGCAGTTTCGCACACCTACCATACAAATAGTTGTAAGATAGGTAAATTATACATCAATCGTTAGCTTATTGCCTGGACATTGTTTTGATACCATAATATCAACCATTCGCTTCAAATATAAGATATTACATCCAAGAAACATTTCCACTTCGTTCCGAGAAGCTTCGGTTGATTGGGCGACCCTTGTGACCTTTAGGCCCAGTGCTACGCGAATAATTCTCTTTTATATAAAAATTAGATTGCTGCGTCGGCAGTATTTAACGGCTTGTAGATAGTCAAAAGGTTTGGAAAACGGCTGGAACTTAAGAATGCTTGAACTGACGTTTCGAGTGAAAGCCCTCCGACAAAGGGCCTTCGCTCGAAACGACAGTTTCCCAAACCTTCTCACGTTTTTACCCATAGGTCCACCGTACCGATTGCAGCATTATGAAAACTCGGTATTATTTATTGGTTTAACCAATTTTAACTTAACATAGTGAAGGTCTGCATGTTACCACGCCCGGATAGAACTAGACTACAAGGCATTCTGGTCTTACGAACGTTGTCAGATTACCATAATCATGGTATCCTGGTTCACGGCTATGAAGGTCACGAGGGTCGCCCAATCAACCGAAGCTTGTCGGAACAAAGTGAAAACGTTTTTTGGCTGTAATATCTTATAGTTGAGGTGAATGGTTGATATTATGGCATCAAAACAATCTCCAGGTAATAAGCTATCGATTGATGTATAATTTACCTATGTTACAACTATTTATATGGTAGGTGTGCGAAACTGCATTAGTGCCGATGTGTAAAAGGTTGCATTCAAGATGAAAGGAATGTCCAGCTTCGATAAGTGCGCCCGAATGGACTTTCACGATTTCAGTCAATTCTATCACATTTAGAAATGTTTAAAACGGAAATTGAAGGTATTGTTTTTTACGATACATTAGCTTAACTTTAAAACTAATTCAAAGTCAGTATTTAAGTCCTATCGTATATTACTGTTTAATTTTGTCCGGTAAACTGACTGAAATGGCTAAGGTTAGCACTGTATAATGGTAGAACAATGAAGTCTTATTAAAAACAGTAGATCGCAGCCAAGATTTGCTTGGTTTTCTACCGGATCATAAGAAAAATTAATTGAAATGCTGAAATCATGTGAAATCGTTAATTGAAATGCAGAAATTAAAGTGAACTATTCACTTTATTTTTACCTGGCACAAACATTGACTCGAATGAATTTATCTCATGCTTACAGACATCAATCTACTTTGCGTCTAGACTATTCTGCACTCCTGCGTTAGTCTCATTAGCTTTTCCTCACAATGCAGGGTGGACATTTTCTAAAGGATATTTATCACAGGCCACCAAGGATTGAAAAATGGTTTGAAACATTATCGTGCCAATGCATGAAAGTGGAGAGTACTTAATCAACAAAGCTTTGTCCTGGTGACACATATGAAATACCATGAACATTTCCTAACAATGCAAGGAAGACTTGCAAAACGAATGTAAACCATAATCATTTCACTTGAAAAGAATCGACTAAATGCTTAAGACAAGAGGTACATGATTATCAACAAGATTGACTAGTGTAATTAAGGAATTCAGCATCTTTACAACAACAGAAACTGAAAGAATAATTTCTCTACCATACATATATGGAGGGTCCAGATTCCATATATGTAACTTCTGCCAAATGGGACACTGTCCATGGTTTGGGCTTCTCTATAGGTCTTTCCTTGTTTTTCCAAAGAGAAAGAAATAAATGTCTGCAAAGATCACATGGATATTCATTAAACCAGCCTCCCTTGAAGTTGAATTTATTGAGATATGGAAGGGATGTGTCAATGGAACAACATTCTTACAAACAGGGAATAAGCCTCATGTGAATCATATTGATAAAATATGGCTGATTAAAGAATTGAGTTGGCTAGTCACCAACAAATGGAACTACAAATTGTCTAAGGTAACTTTCCAGACAATTTGAGAGCATATGATTGAAAGTAGTGAAGAGATTTTAACCAGACTTTAATAGGGGAAAATTGATCTTCTCAATCAATTTGGTGTTGCCCATGCATCTCATAATCTCTGCTTGCTGATAGTCATCTTCAAAAGCCTGCAAGTGTTGTGCTGTACCTCAAGCTCGAAGTATTTAGCTACCACCCAGTCAAACATATTGGTAGCATAATTGTGTGACAAACCAGGCATATTTCCACCAATTAACTTGTAAAGGGGTTTTAGGCTCAAAAGCATTGATTGACAATAAATTATCCATTTCACCCTTTGAAGTAGCTTGCCTTAACATTGGGAATTTTATCAGTAGAGTTGATATTCTATGGTGAAATATAATAGGATATAGGTCGTGTTACTTTATAAGTACAGGGGCTTGGCTTATACTATAAAATATTACCTGCCATTTTCTAAAGTAAGATATACTTTAATTTCCAGAGCACTATTAAAATAATAGCCATCAACTTTGAAGCACTGTGTACAGTAAAGTGTACTAAACCTTTTGTGCTCAAATGAATCGGAAAACAGTAAAATTTCTTAACACCTACCTCCTCATCATGCTTTCAGTTGCTTTAGCATTGCTTAAAAACCATAGCCAGCCGATAATTTGAAAAAGTATAAAACAAAACATACACCGAATAGAATCATCTTGTAAAACTCAAGATATGAGTAAAAAACAAGAGAGAATGTTTAAATGGTAATATTTCGAATTTATTACAAATTCATCATCAGACAAAAGCGTATTTTTTTTCTTTCAAAGCGTATTTAACAGGAATACATCGCTTGGTCTGATGATGAATTTGTAATAAATTCGAAATGTTACCATTCAAACATTCTTTCTTGTTTTTTACTCATATCTTGAGTTTTACAAGATTCTATTCGGTGTATGTTTTGTTTTATACTTAGCATTGCTTGTTGGCCAATATTTAGGAAAAACTATATTTTTTAGACAGTGATTTAAAAGTAGAGTTGTGCGTCGGTAGTTTTAAACAGCTTGTAGATAATCAAAAGGGTTGGGAAACTGCCAGAACTTAAGAACTGAGAAACTGATGTTTCAAGCGAAGGTCCATCATCGGAGTCAAAGGTCAAAAACTGGTGGAGACATGAAATACAAACATGATTCACTGTAGGTGATTTGGTGTCAAATTCGTCCTTCATAAAACTTCCAACTGCGTTCGTTGATTCTGCCAGACGGTACTCAGAGGTTGATTGTCCTGTCGTCATCTTAACTTACTGACCATTTGTCGTGAAGAGGATGATTGCTGCACGTTTTCTTTATACTTAGGCTTTTTTTAACTTTCATAAGAAACCACCTAAGCCGACAGAGAATAATGTCAATAGTTTTCCCGCGTTTGTCGGCCAAAACCAGCGAGCTTGGGTGTCCACAAAACAATATTTTTATATACTACAGTAGATATAATTAAAGATTGCAGTATAGTTCCGGAGATAGGCTTTCATGTGAAGGCGATAGGAGGTGTCTAGCCGATAGACGCGATGGTGACCTAACATTTACGGTTTATAAGTGAATTGAAGACTACCAGACCAAAATATACCATTATTAATGCTCTTCCAGGGTTTTTCAGGTGAATATGTATTAGGGGAGAGCTGTATATTGGGTAATAGCTTTGGTTTTATTCCTTAGTGATTTCCGGAAGTGTCTGTCAAGCATGCGCTATTTAGACGATGTGATAGGCCCATAGTGGGGACGAAAACAAACGCGCTGATTTGCCTAAAACAAAATTCCCCCTTGAACGCCACAATAAAATGACCAGTTTATATATTGACATGCTGACCGCAATGACTGGAGTCAAGGTGAAGTACTGGAGAACAGGTACATTCATATATATCAAGGTGTTTTGAACCATTTTTTCACAACACACAATGTTGGAACCTATCGTTCGCAAGAACAGAAATGTGTTGGAACCCCTGTAAGAGGCCGTCAGCAAATAGATTTCGTCTTGGAAACGCGGGCTTGTTCTACGATGGGGGGAGAGGAGTGGCCTTGAATCCGCGATAAAAAGAAAAACTGGGACGAAATCTGACTTAGTGTTTGTGAAGACTATTCTGCAAAGAATCAGCGAGTTTATTATTTTTTTTGTATGCGAATTGAGTGAATTGAATTCCGCGATGTCGTTGACCTCCTACCTCTTACGTGCTCACGAAGCACGGCGAATTCATTCCGAGGGTCGGCGGCACTTGCCAAGAGTGTCACACCATATTGCTCATGGTGCAGAAACACGTACAGCGTGTCTGGCAAGATCTCAGAAGTTCGGATGATTATTTTGCCGCAGATTGGTGATTCTTCTATTATCGTTGCACTTATGAAGACGTTGAATTACATTTGAGGTGTAGTATATCTAATAATTCAAATACGTAGGACGTTTTAGTAATTTTAAGGGGCCCATTACACCTTAGGGCGTTGAGGATATCTCAGTTATTTACCACAACATCAGACAACTTTGTTGTTTATTTGTTCACCTTACCGCATGATTGATACCTGTGGGACAAGAGTCGGACTATTGTCCGCTTTTTAAACATTCCAAATGCAATTGTTGCTGAAACTACAATCGCGTCGAACGTGAATATTTTTAATGACGACGTCGAAGGTAATTTGAGCCGATTAAGGCAGCTTTGACTTAACTCCTTGGAATTCGAGAGGCCCCGAAGGAGGGATTATTTTCAAGCTGAATGGTCGACGTTAAGGAAGTAACTATTCATCAATTTATTTGGTGAGGTATGTGAATGAATGTCGTTGCACCCGCACCATCATGAGATATATCACATCACAAGATATATCACTGAAAAAATAAAAATAAACCATTTTCATTTTCTCATTCTTATCAGGTTTTTGGCCATCCTAAATATTTTTAGACATGTTCCGACAAAGATGCATTACTTGATTTTGATTAGGGGAGTCGTCCTCTGGGAGGTGGTCTGTCTGTCCGATAAAGGACTGAAATTGAACTTGATCAAGTGAATGTAGTTTGACTGGCCCTTGCTTATACTAAAACAAAACATAATCGGAACAGCAGCATCTTGTAAACCCAAGATTTGAGTTAAGAACAAGAAAAAGTTGAATCAGTGACATTTTGATTTTATTCCAAAATCATCATCAGACTAGTTAAATTGCAATAAATAACTATGGTCTTATATAGAAAGCATATTTCAGAACCATCCTCAGGGTATTATGAAATGATAGAAAGCATGATGACAGCATCTGAAAGCTATTTACAAACATTAACCCGACAGTTGACACTTTAGACCTGAGACAAGAGATCTCTCACCAAAGGTGGATCTCTCATCTCAGGTCTAAATTCAGGTCTATATTTTTTCAAGTTGTTGGCTGGTATTCATTCTTGCTTATACTGTAGTACCTAAATCACAAAGAACCTACAGTTTGTGAATTTGTTTCATATTATCCCGAGGATGATTCTGAAATACAGAGAACCTACTTCCATGGTTGGGTTCTTCTTCAAAGGATAAGTGTCCAGCATTGATTGTAGGAATATTCAATGTTTAAAGACATTGTAAGACCCTCCAAACGTAGTCCAATCTGGTAAATTGAACTTAGCCAGTTAAAATAAAATTCAGTTCTAATGGAGTGGAATGACATGAATACACTGTATGTTTCAGAAATTTTGTTAGCTGACAGGTTTTTTTTTATTATAACGTGATATATAACATTATTTTGAATTGCAGAGACCCTGGGTACAGTATGGTGTTGCATCACACTTTGTGTCTTGGAATATGGCAGTGTGGATGGTGGCCCAACCACTGAAGAGTGCCTTAGATTGCAATGTAATGTCTTTGTGTGTTACATACTATGTCCATTTCTTAACACTTATATAATTTTATTGGCTGGTTGCGGTTTTTTGGAAAGAACATCTTGGTAGTCATAACATCAAGCTAATAAAAAACCTGCTGACATTACCTGCTGTACAAGTGGATTCCCTTTTTTGACAAGAAACTGGAAATGTATTTTTAAGGTTGTCGCATGTGTGTGTTGATCCCCAAGGTGCACTTGTATGACGAAGCTCCGGTGAGGCATGAATGGCAATTTACTGTCTATGTAATGTAAGAGCAGGTTTGCACTGTGAAAATTCTTTGATCAAAGTATTATTTCAAAGAAATCACTGTCTTCAAAAGGTGTTAACATTATCACACACTTCAGTCAACCTACTGTATACTTTGATGAAAGAAACAAGTCTTTAGAATACACACTCCATCAAATCAAAATTAATTCAGAGTATACTGTATTCCAAGGGTGGGAAGCTGAGCATAAATGACTGGTCATGCTATTGTCACTTACTTACTACTCGCTCTCATTTCTTGCAGCAAAATATTTCTTAAGCAGCTGAGAGATCATGTCTCCGTTGGCATACACTTCCACAGATCCATATGTTTGACTTTGATCCATAGCTGTCTTTGTTCAGTAATATCTCTACTGAATTTTTAATAAGAGTCATGCTATTGGGAATGAGCATGATCTGAAGCCCAAAACTGACAAGGAAACATTGTACAAGGAATAACTGACCAATCCAGTGACACACAAATTTTGGCTCTGGGAAGAGCATGACTTGCTACAGGTGACCAATGCATGAAACTAAATAAATAATCCACTAACGCTGCTTTCTTTTTCAAGTGTATAAAATAATTCTTAGCTCTGAAATATTTTTGGTCATGCTGGTCATTTTGGTCAGAGTATACTGTATTCCAAGGGTGGGAAGCTGAGCATAAATGACTGGTCATGCTATTGTCGCTTACTTACTACTCGCTAGCTTCACCACTTATAACTTCCCATATAATTTTGGGCATTACAGGGACATGGAGTAGCCTTGGAAATAGAAACCTGAAAAAGAAAAATACAGCATCAAATGACAGTAATGCAGCTGATTCTCTAGCTTCAAACAAAACTTGGGAAAAACAAAGGTACGGTTAGTAATTTTTTGAATTTCTTCAAGGTTAAACATGAGAGAGTCCCCCATGGAAAACTTTTCCACTTTTTGTTATACCCAATGCAATACCGTCTCCATCAAATATGCTTGCTTTGCTGATGTAATGAACTATACTAACTTTCCTCATGGAGTAAATATGGAGATTAAAACTTTGAAAAAGTTTTGTAACCATAATCCATTGGAGAACTGGAGAGGGCAACACTTCTTGCTATGGGAATTTTCATTCGTAGTAACAGGTCATACACAGCAAAGTTATACTATATTTGTACACCAGAAATACACATATTGCTTGATGTGCCAACATTTGTATGTATGCTTAGTTTAGCAACTGGGTTTGCAGCTTCTGTAAATGATTGGTATGAAACACTTTTTTGAAATGCCACTTAATGCTGAATTCACTTGCTGAATCCACTTAATTCATTGCTGAGTTTTTCAACCTGCTGACTTTCATATCCAACATCAGACAAAATAAATGCCAATTGCTTGCTAGGTCAATTCATCAAAACAAAGCTGACTAAAAAACAGACTACATGTAGCAAGCAAACGTTTGTCAGGCAAGTTAGAGAATTGGTAAAATTGCCATTAAGTGAAACAGTTTCAATTTAAATCCAGATATGATACAAGAGGCATAATGCATAATCAGCTTTGTTCATTTATACAATAATAACCAAAGTAAGAGCTTCTGCTGTCTACTCCATGCAGCGAAAACAGTTAAATTAATGTTGAGAAAATAAAGGAAAATATTATCTTTTATAGATTGTGTATGTATACTGTGTACAAGACATCAGTATATATAAGCTGTATAAAATAAGACTGCTGCATACTGTAGTCATTGTAGCATCAAACTTAAAGAGTTGCCAAAACTGGGAAATGCTGTCCTGACACTCCGATGAAGGGCCTTCGTGCAAAATGTCAGTTTAAGCATTCATAAGTTCCGGCAGTTTCCCAAACCTTTTGACTATCTACACTTCTTGTGAAGACTGTTGATTGAGGTTTTACTCTCATGAAAGACTTTGCAAGAAACAACAGCAGTCTTTTCTACTCCCAGAGTTTCCAGTTTGTTAATTTTTAGGCTATTGTAGAAACTGGATTATTGTATACTCTCAGCAGTAAATAGCCTATAATACTTTATCTAATGAAGAATTTGAGATAACAAATCATGCCTAGTGGGGCAATATCTTATAGCAAAAATTGCTATGAGAACCATTGCCCAGATGTGTTTGACCGTTTGTTTCTTTTTGGTGGGGTTTCTTTAATTTATTTCCTCTTGAGGAAGAATTATAGTATTACTTAAGTTGTACAGATAGTTTCTAGGAATTTGCTTGATCCAGGTAAATTGGTATGTGGCACACCCTTGCTGCAACAACTATGAGCTGTTGGCATTTACTCTGATCCAGGCCTTTGAAGAAATGTTTCCAAAAATGGTCATTTACAGTACTCGTGTTTTTTTTTTTCTTAAAAGAGTGTGGGAAGGATGGTGTGCCCACTCGGTCACAATGGGAACGTGCCATATGCTGATGATGACAAAAAAACCTCAACCAAATTTGCCATACAGTGTACTTCAATGAAACAGGTTAGTAACAATGCTCTTGTAAAGCTAGCAGGTTGCAATGAATGGAGTTGGGTAGATCTAACTAAATTTCAAGTCTTGCTGAATTTCTTAGTATTTTATGTGTATTTAGGTCTTGATACTATATTCAATCATATTTGTCCTAAATTTGATATTGATTTTGCTGTAGCATGCAAGCAAGGATGGGGACAATACAATTCCTGGCTAAGTCAGCCTATCTTTTTTAAATGGGGAAGCATGACCAGTTATTTCACCGTCCGTAGGTCACAGACAGTGAAATAACTGACAAACAAATCTACAATATCTGGAACTTGACAGCCGGCTCCGAATAATCTGAATTGTTTTTACAAATAATCAACCATTCTTATTCCTATCAACTAAAGTACAGACGACTAGAAGACGTTCGTCAAGCTCGTTCTTTACCAAGCTCCCACATGACCAAATTTCTATTCAGCATTAACTAAAGTACAGTTGAACCTCCAATTAGCGGACACGTGAGACGTTCCCCGCTGGTCTCCGCTAATTAGAGGTTTGACTGTACGTGTTTAGAATGCCCTTCCCCCACAGAAAGAGTTTGGGCATCTGTAATTGATGGAAACAAATATAAATAGGTATATGCCATTTTCTTAAAAGCAAAACGAACCAAGTTCCTTCTATGCCTTTGCCAAAGGATTGGTCATCCACTCTGTAAAGATACGCATAAAGCACTTTTAAGACCGTGCAAGGACATTGTAAGGGCAGGTTTTATCCAACAAATATAAGAAGCTTGTACATCATTTAGAGCCTGATTATAACCAAAAAAGAGAATAAATTTGCAACAGGCTGAAACTGTTGCTACGGTACTGCTTGTATGCAAATTACATGTATACAGTATGAGAAAGTCGGTTACTATACAAATAAGAACTTTGACCTTATGTTTCTAAAGCACGTCAGCTTGTTTTGCTTTTCAGACAGCATTTAAATGCTTCATGTTATTTGTTTGTAGCACAGTAATTGTCATGTGAATTAATACTTATACTGCGTGTGAATTGGAATGGTAATTTTTTTTGTTGGTTCACTATCGATCGTTATTTTTGTGCCTTTTCTTGTCGGAGTTTAAGATCACCCTTAAAACTACACTATTAACTGCTTAAATCAATTGTTTTGCATCTGATCATGATTAACCTAGGTTAAATTCCTCTCTCCTTGTAATGGAGTGACTGGCTTATGAATATGTTTACAGTCCGGTACAAACTTGCGATTCATTTCCTTGAAAGAATCATAAATAAACCACTCATGAATAAATAGATCAGTAATAAATAAATAAATAAATAAATAAATAAATAAAGGATAAATCAATAGATAGAAAACTGAATAAAAAGGTAAATGAATAAATCAATGAATGAACAAATAGACAAATGAATGAATTGTCAAATAAATAAGTGAAATTGAATAAATAAATGCATAAATAGGGAGATAAATGAATAAACAAACAAATCGACATACTGTAACCTTTTAACTTGTTTTAACCCAGGCATTTCCCCAAACCATATCGATCAAGGTTTTTTAAAAAATGTTAACTCTTTGTTAAAATGAATGGTGAATCTAAAAATGAATCATAACGGATGACAGTCGATATACAATGTGAAAACTAAGTTCATACAGATGAGGATGGCAAAACCTTAAAGCGTAAATAAAGTGCATCAAATTATTGATCTTCATCTGAACTTCAGAACCTCATTCCACTCAAGAGGGAAAGTCGTCTATAACTGTTTGGTTCTTTTGAACCAAATACAAGTGGTAAGCTGTCACAGTTGTACGGGAAACGACGTTTCGGTCAAAAGTGCTGTCTGCGTCTTTTGAAGAATAAACAGAAAAAAGTGCGTGGTTTCACATTGAGAAATTCGAAAATCTGGGAACA
This sequence comes from Nanipora kamurai, assembly GCA_036872915.1. Taxonomy (NCBI): domain Eukaryota; kingdom Metazoa; phylum Cnidaria; class Anthozoa; order Scleralcyonacea; family Helioporidae; genus Nanipora; species Nanipora kamurai. Next base: position 174,825 of record JBAHVQ010000148.1, read on the forward strand.
AATGAAGTATTTTAAACCCGGGGTGATTGGAGTTGTTGAGCAAAAATGAGAAAAATTGACATAACTTCACATGTGTGTACTCCAAAATATTCGAATAAATTTGCTAGCTCAGAGTAAAGTTAAATATTTAGGAAGTTCTTTGAGAAGTTCTTTTCTTCGAAGAATAGCTCAAGGAATATCCTCAAAATGTGTAACGTTACATTGGGTCGTTTAACTCTTTCCTGTCCGAGGACTTCCCCTTGACGAGTAAAATCGTCTGGCGTTAGCCAGAGTTAAATATTAAAGTTTCCATAGGTCACTGAGGACCTATACGGACAGGAAGGAGTTAAATGCTCTTACTCCCACTCCAATACTTCATTTTTGTAACAACTAGAGCTTGCATGTCAAGGAGCGTTCCCAAACAATAAACTATAAAGAATGTTCCATAAGAAATGCTTCCCGCCCAGTTTGAAGGTGCCGTAGTTTAAATTACAAACGAGTAATATGCTCTATACGAAAACATAACTTTCTGACTTTATGGATTGAAACCTAACAGAAACCAGTGATTAATTATTCACACCCTGCAGTCACTCAAGATAGCAACGTCAAAATCTCTACTTATTCAACGCTAATTGATGCAAAATAGATTAACATTTTAAAAAGTTGTAATTTGCCACATCGATGTTCAAAATTCCGTAGAATATGCGCAGAATATAAAAAAGCGCTTTTAACTAAACCATTTTTCTCTGCCTTTTAAAAATGACGACCTCAAATGTTAGATCGGAAGCATTTGTTATGGGACATGACCTAGTACAGGTAGGTATAATTAAAAGGCCAATATTGCTTTCGTAACAATATTTTGTGCATCCGTTTTCTAGGCAATCGAACGGGTATTAATGTTCACTCTTGTAAAATAGTTTCAAGTAACCGGACAGTAAGTAATGGCGAATCAGTGCTATGTGTTTTGTTTATATAGCTTGGGGGGGGCAACAACATTAGTGCCTGCGCAGATTTATACGAGTCAATTACATGATATTTGTTTGAAAATATCATTGCCTCTTCAAAGTAATTCTTAAATTGGCATCCTGTGTCACGAGTCATGTATCAGTATCACAATCTCTTAACCTTTACTTAGCCACCAAGGAATCCTTTCACAATTTTGTCATGGCAAAATGTCAGTTGATTTTATTTATTTGAAGGAGAGATCCAACCAGTATTTGGTCTAAATCCTGAAGAATTAGGGAACTGCCAAAAATTTTGACAGTAAAACTAGCATTTCGAGCACTCCGACGAAGTGCCTTCGCTTGAAACGTCAGTTTTACTATCACAAAGTCTGGCAGTTTGCTGCCCTTTTGACTTTATACACATCGTTCCTCACTGCCAACGTAACGCTCTACTATAATATCTTTATGTGAGTAACAGGTTTAGGAACCATTTCCATTCATCTAGCCACCCTGGTTCCCATTGATAATTATATTCCGCAGTTTATTTTATTCATCAGGGGAAGGTGAGCTTATAAAAGTAGAATGCTGCGTAGGCAGTTTTGAACGACTTGCAGAAAACCACGAGATTAGGAAACTGGCGGAATTTAAATTGGAAAACTGACATTTCGAGCCCTTTTGGAATCTACCCTAAAATTGAGTTAGAAAACTGCTTTTTTACGAAACAAATCGAGACCAAAAGGTTAGCAATTAATGATTTGAGTAAGTCCTTGGAGATTCAGAAGACATTTACAAGGTGACCATCTTGCTTGCCCATACAGTGGAAGTTATTGCGATGTATCCTAGCGTTCTATAATGCCAGACGATCTGGCTGACTTCGGTAGGTTGAGAGATTCGAAATGGGGGTGGTCAATCGTATTACTGTTTCGCATCTCTTAACAGAAAATTGTGATAAGTTGCGTTTCCTGATGGGAAAAGAGCCGTGGCTCCTAGAGGTACGTTAGGGTTCCAGTCCCTTTACTTCACCCATTTTTGTCATCCAAGTCATTGACTTCTAGTGCTATCTGTGTTCACAATTTTCAGATACAGCGGAAGGTAAAAACTAGATCTTAGTAACTTCGCTTAGTCAAAAAAAAAATATTAAATAAAAAAATCCGTGAAATTTTCTTGTTATCAAGCAATTTGCCACAAAGTGTCATGACTTCACTTAAAATCCATCGCGGAAGACTTTTGTGGTAAAATTTTGCTTTTAAGAGTCTCACGTTTCCATGGTAACGAATTTCTTGGTAATGTGTTGCCCAAGTTTTACCTATTCTAACCTTTTTCAAAACTTTTTCTATTGTGACGCCAAAATGGTCACATAGTACCATTTTGTCTAAGCCAAGGTGGTGGATTTATGAGTTCATTATATACGTTTACAGAAAAGCGTAAAATAAATTTTAAGGTATTGTAAATTGCCTTATCGAAATAAATAAATATAATTGGATTACAATTTGCCAGTATAATCGGAAAAGGAAGCAGTAAACCTTTATTGTTGTTCATGATTAATGGGAATCATCTCGCAACGTGCAGAATGGAACTTAATCAACTCTTAACCAAACTTTTATGGTAGACAGTCGACTGTCGAGGAGATTGTCGTAGTACTGGACCACCACGGAAAACATCATTGATGGCTCATGTGGTTATCCAGTATAAATTAAGACACTTAGACCTTAACCTTTTGCTTAACTTTACTAAACTTTCTCGTGTTCGAAAATCGACTTGCATGGTGACCTCTCTCCAATCTCCGATTTTCCCTTTCATGAGAGACAAAATGCCTGCATGTGGAAATTCGTCTCGCTCGTGGTGGACATACCATGTTACAAAGTGGCTAACCCTACATCCGGTATTATACAGACCCATAAATCAAGATAAAGGGGAGAATAAAATGAAAACGAAGTGAAACTGGAAGGAAAATGGAAGGAAAATATAATGAAAATGAAATCAAGAATAAAATAACGAAAAGGAAACTATGTGAGAAGTGAAATAACATGAAATGATATGAAATGAAAATGATATGAAATAAAAATGATATGAAATGAAAATGATATGAAATAAAAATGAGATGAAATGAAATGGAGATGAAATGGAAACCATAATTGAAGTAAAATTAAGATCAAGCCTAAACGAAATGGAAACAAAAGTCAAATGTAGTAAAAATGAAACAAAGATGAAAGTGGATTTGAAATGGAAAAAAGAAACGATGTGGAAATGAAATGTAAAGAAAACAGAAATAAAAGTGAATAGACATGAAGTAGAGAAGGAATTGAAACAGGGTCGAAAAAGGAAATAACACGAAAGAAAAAAAGACGAAAAGAAATAAACAAGATGTTGCACTAGGTTATACAAGAGCTTATATTCAAACCATTCAATACTAGCATATGTGATTAGTTTCGAAGCATAACTTGAGAAACTGCGACGTGAATGCCTTCCGTTACTATGGGATGCTGCTTACCTGATCTATTATCCTTTCTGTTATAGTTATTATTACTATTAGTATTATTATTGTTATTACTATTGTTACATATTAATAAAAAAGCATGGAGATTTTTGAAATAATTGAGGCATTCTTTGTGGAGAGAACAAGTGTTCGCAACACATTTTTTGGCTACCAAACGGTGTTGCCCGTTTCTTGTGAAAAGAACAGATAAAGGAGGTTGCCATGGATATTGACCGTTCAAAGAAGTTGTCAAATTACTATAGCTTTGGTCAGCTAAAGATACTGAAAGAATGGAAGAAAGCGCGAGTGATCGTTCGTTCTTTTGCCCTTCAACACTAATAACATGCGGAGAAGATCTGGTAAAATCTTTAATTGCTGGTAATAAACGTGTGGTGAGCACTTTTACACAAATATGTAGGACTTATTTTGGAGGAAATCTTGCGCAAGTTAATTGCAATTTCAATAGCGAGACGACGCAGATAGTCGACATATCTTCATTATTGCTAATAATGCATTTAAACAAGTGTGGACCTACATTATACTTCTCAAAGCTGCTTTGTTGGTAGTTCCTTTGATGCGCAAGATATGGCTCTATTAAACTAAATGGTTTGAACCTGGGAGAATCATGACATGTTTGTGCAAGTTGACTGTTGGTAGAAGTGACTGAAGTTTCGACAGCCTTGGCGGCGGTCATCTTCAGAGTCAAAATGAGAATTAGTATTAGGTTCACCTGTATTTGTATCTGGTTCGTGCGTCATAAGTGGGGCGGTCGTACTGCACCTTGTCTTTCGTGCGGTTGTTCTCTGTCCTTAACGTTAGTCAGTACTAGTCGTGAAGTAGTTATCGATTTGTGCGCTACTTGTATGGTCGTAAGATACGCGAGATAATCTCTGACGTACCTTTTATGTAGGGTATCGTTGCTGTAGTTGTTGTCGGACTGTTGTTTTCATTGCGTTCATTGTCTTTGGAAGTGTTAAGTTTGATGAAGTCAGAGTCATAGTTGTTTTTGTGGAAAACGCGTTTTAAGTAGTCATTTTCTTGGCGTAGAGCATCGCGTGAGTCACGAATGAGCTGTGCGCGTCTCGTCAATGCTTTGATGGTGGCAAAAGCATTTGAAGAGTTCAGGAAAATGGTTATTAAAATAAAGTGGAGCGCTATCGTTTACGTAGAAGACATTGTTCTCTGAAGACAATTGCCCTTTTTGTTTATGCCATTTACTGGTAAACTATTTTTGCTTTTTGAACTCGGAGAACCAGTATGGATGACATAACGTTGGAACACCTCATGGTAAAATTTTGCTTTTGAGTGTATATGAGAGGATTCGCGATAGGAAGGAGTAGACAAGACATTGTTGCCGTGTGATCGATATTTTCACTGGTCGATGAACTTTCTTTCGGGAGCGGGAAACCTCCATTGAAAAGGAAGAAGGTAATCGGTCATAACCTGCGTAGGCAATGCCCTCTAAATAGTAAAATGACACCATTGCAACCAAGTCTCTTCGCTTGATAAGGTACTAAATGCTAATCAAATCACAAGCAACTACGTCATTGGAGGCCCCACGCTCCGTGCGGACGTTTACGGGAAAGAAGTGCATGGTTTCACATACGATACGAGTTTGATTCTGGGATCTATTTGGCATATAATCATTAATTTTGTCAACTTAGTTAACCTACTTACTGCGATCACCTCGCAGTTGGCGTACTGCTCGCATCGTTCTAACTGATCGCTTACATTAGCTGCATAGCATACCATACATAATCGAATTGAAATAACGCTTTTACCATTCATTTTAGCCCACAAAGTAACAAAAGATTTAAAAGAAATTAACACTGGCACATAAAACAGATCACGGGCTAATGAATGAGATTAACAAGTGACCCAGTACTTGACCTTCGACTGAAACATTTAACGGTAGAACAAATGTCCACCAAATTAGTGTACGTAATTCGGACCTTTTCGGTCAACAAATTTTGATTTTGTCAACTCAGTACCGTAGCCTGGAGAACAAGTTCATGAATTACTCACTAGTAATGTTGCTGGGTCTAACCTGGTGTTGGTTTCGGTATTTGTATGAGATTGTAGTTAAAAAAAGATTTTTTGACCTCCAAGATTTCGGCATCTGTCATGATATTCCGCTGTTCTAGGGGTTTACAGCAATATAACCACACGGATTTCAGTTACACCGCTTAACGACCAATCCGAATGTTTGATTTGTTTTCTTGTACTAGCCGTATACGAGGTACGTGTGACTACGCAAGAATTCAATGCATCGTGCCGGTACTGTTGTACCTTCCGAGTATTTAGTCTCCGGTGTATGTTAAACTAGTCACTTAACACAAATTGCATACACTGGTATAGAAAGTCAACGAAAACGATTAAGGTAGCCCAAGTCCTTTCAACAACGTTATATGATCATTATGATCATATGGCTATGAGGCGAAAATTAAGTTGGTCTTATTTGAAAGAGCACTAGAAATGATTTAGGAATTCCATTTTTAGTTTCTCCACATGTTTTGTTCTTGAGATATTTCAGTTTGTGGGATACGTAAATGAGACGACTGGTGACGTCATTAGGATGATAAAATATTTCGACAAATTGACAAATACGTTATAACTCATTCACTGTTTCAAGGAAATCAATTGACATTTCATCAAGAGGTAGAATTCAAAATTCTGAACCAATCCTCGTTAAAATGTCCTCATGCGACTTATTCGTTTCCATAACCCTAAAGTCTATATACGATAATTTTTCTCTCTTGCCTTTTCGTGGGCGTATTCTTTATTCTCAGCAACTTACAATTGCTGCCTTCGGCATTCTATACACCATATAAAAGCAAAGACAATATCTTGCTTTATCGCGGCAGGACAAGAACCATTTCAATTTTATTAAAGAGGGATATAGGAACGAATATGTCACTATGGCAAAAATATTCCAATGAGGACGGATCAGCATATTGAATTCTACCACTTGATGAAGTTTAAACTGATTTTTTTTTTCAATAGTGGATGAGTTATTACGTATTTACCAACTCATCTAAATGCTTTATTATTTGCATATCAAACAAACTAAAATATCTAAAACAGGAAGCCAGACACGGAGAAGCAGTAAAAGTAGTTCTAAATCCTTTCGAATGTACTTCAAATGCAAACTTCATACAACCAATTGTTGTATTACATTCGAATTGAACTTTTTCCGAGTTAGAATAACTTTAAAGTCATGGTTTTACAATAGTGTTAAGAGGAAATAAGATGAGTGTATGTACACCATGATACAGCCAATTTTTCATCATGCCGATACGAGTTGGGGAATGCTATCAGAAGCAGGTAATAATGCTTTACAAAGATAACAAAAGTGAGTAGCACGTATAGTTCCGAGAAGAAATTGTGCACAAAAACAAGTTTTTTCGGACAAGAGATTCATCGATGTCCTTAGCTTTAATTTTTAAAATATTAAATGATAGTGCTCCACTTCATTTTAGTTATTTTGCCCAAATTTTTGAAACTTTCGTAATTTTAGTACAAGACACAAAATCACTTTAGGATTACAACCACCTTCCAGCAAATATTAAGAATGCATTAACGCCCTCCAGATTCAAACTTAGGATAGAATATTTTAAAAATAACTCAATATTAGTTTGGGTAATTTTATCGCCAAGTAATTCATGATATTTTTATTTAGCATTCTTCGTTATCAATAATAATTCGTCTGATATACTTTCACTTTAGATTTGTATATAATTTGTTTTATATTTCGATTTGTACTTATATTATTCATATCATATGATTCATAAGATTAGATATTGTATTTATGTAAGAAGGGCCTCTTTGGATTGCTGAGTACCCTGCCGGAATAAAACTATCTATCTTTCTTACAACATTTGCATCAGTGTTGTAGATAGTACTGAATACTTGGTTCGAATCAGCTGAAACATTACTCCTTGCGCCTGTAATGTTAACCACAAGAAACACTCTTGAAAGTTGAAACGAACAAAGGGTTTGTAAAACTGTACCATTACAATGTACCGTGTGACTGCAGTATGTTGTTACTTTGAAGTTTTGCATCAGAGTTGCACTAATTTAATTAGTCGAGCTTCTTTCTCTGATTTTCGTTGTAACACAGCATCACAAACACTTCTACGGTTTCCTCTCAAGCCGCGTCTTGTTGGCTTGTGAAGTGCCTTCTCATTGCACTGAACTACTCGTTCAGCAGAGGGTGAGCTTGGCTGCCCTAGCAGGATCTTCACAACAGCTGACCAGGTAGGCAGATTTGGTTCATTTCTTTCTCCCACCATCGTACCTTGTCATCATTTGTTGCCACTTGGGTTGACGTTAGCAGCAGCCAGGTGACGGGAAAGTTCCCGTGAAAGTCAGGCAATGACTGTGTCGTCATCAAGGAAACTGAAATTCCTCAGCTCTGCTAAGGAGGCAACTGTAGGGCGATGCTGCTACACCTGGACTGGACAGGAAAGACGGGTACTTCTAAAGGCACAAACTAAAGTGTGGAATTCACTGCTGGATTTCCGTTGAAACAACCGTAATCGTTCAGTTGTGCTTTCGCCTTGGCCACTAGCTTGTTAAAAACTACTACATTTCCATTAGCACAGCGGCGAGCCAGTGCCTCTTTGTTTGGGTCACTGCATGAGATACAGCAGATAAGCATTCGTAGCAGCTGAATATCAGAGGTCCGTCCCCCTCTGGGTAATAAGTGGCCAATACAAAGGGAACCCCCCATTAATCAAGGCAGCGTCATCTTGGCTGTCAAATAATTCGATTAGGTGCCGTCTTGTGGCAGGGACTAGGTGCTCATTTTCCGTTAAAGAAGGCTCAACATCTGGAAAGTAATCTGCGACTTGCTTCACAACTTCCCACTTGCTCCACCATCTGGTCGCACTGTAAGAACGCATTGCCTACCCGGTCTTGGTTTTCTACGCAAGGCCTACAGCATGACTGTGGGCAAACATACTAATCCAGTATTGGGCAAATGTGTCTAGGACACTGAACTCCAAGTGTTTCCCCACATTATCAATGGTGGGAAAATAAAACCTCACTTGTTTCAGTGCACCTTCATTTGCAGCTGCACCATCTTTCATGGAAGCAAGAAGAATGCCAGGGGCGATAGAGAAAACAGCCAAGGTCTGAATCGGACATCGGGCTAGTTCATTTGCTTTTAAGCTCTGTGCTAACAGTTGAAGTCTTACTAAACGTTGCTGTACATTCCACAAGTTGTCCACAAAGAGTACGACAATGGCTAGAGCCTCTTCTGATCTTGGACTGCCATCAAATATCGCTAAACAGGTCTCAGCCACTGAGAGTTCTATTTTTAATGTTTCCTTCTCGTGTGTGAGCACAGACGGGATTAACTCTCTAAGATGACTCTGAGAAGTCAGCCTGTGCCCATATTATTCTAAAAATGGCTATAATCTGTCAATTTTCAAGAAAGCTTTCAACTAAATCAAACCGATAAATTCGCATGTCTTGTGGCAATGTTTTACCTTTAGGATTATTCTTTGGGTCATGTTCCCTAAACAACTTCGGGAGTGACTGATCTTTTTTCTTGCTACGATCAAAATCCTTCTTGGCCTGTACGTGGTTGGAAGACCTAACTGTAGTATCTCGCATGAACTCATTGAAACAAAAAGGAAAGTCTTTAATAAAATTGAAATACTCTTCGAACAACGACATGATATTCAACCGCCCATATATCCCTCTACACTGCCCGTTCGCAGGCTAGAAAATGTCACATATTTACTCGGTTAGAGCCTGGACACTACATCCCTCCTTTCCTTCTGAGTAGCAATATACAATACTTAAATCAGTAATCCTGACTCGAACTACTAGCGGTGTACTTGGTGAACTACTAACGGTGTACTTGGTGAACTACTAACGGTGAACTAACTAACGGTAAACTTTCTAAACTCAAACCTACATGTAACATCAACTGAACAGTCAATTGCCTCTTAGTTCTGCACACCAAAGTTCAATTTAGATACACCTGTCCGTGATGGACTAGGTTTAAGTTTATGTCATTAAATAGTCCTTGAAGCGATCTGGTGTTTTCTTTACCCTTCGCGGTCTGGTGTATGAAATTGATGGTTGGATCGGAACTTATTGTCCACTGCCGGATTGTCTTTGTCCTTGCTTGTATCTACAGCACTTTCTGTTCTTTCAACAACTTACTTAAGAAACTCTTTTGCAACAACATCTTCATTCACCGTATTGTATTTTCGCACAAATGATATATTACACTTTATATCAACACCTTGATTACTCCTTAGTGTGACTTCCCTTCATCTTCCTTCACGGCAACAAGAGGATCTGGGTGGAAGTTTGGTGATAGTTTGTTGGTCTTCCGAACTTTTAGAAACACTTGATCCCCATGTTCAATTCCGCTGTTCTTTGCTCTCATTATCTCGTCAGCATACTTTATCCCCTTGATTTTATCTTCCCAGTCTTTCTCTCGCACTTCTGCATCTGGGGTCTGGACTGCTCTTTTAAGTCTGGTAGCTTTGTGCACATTTCTCGAACAAACATGAGAAAATAAGGGGATGCACCTGTCGTTGTCTGCGGCGTAGACCGGTAAACCATCAAAAACTTGTTCATCTCAGCTTCCCAACTTTTTCGTTCGACGTGCGCAATTCTCAATGCTTTCAGCAGAGTGCGATGTTGACGCTCGACTTCGCCATTCGCCTGTGGCCATAGAGAGGTTGTCCGACGATGTTCCACATCATATTCAGCCTGGAATGTCGCGAACTCTTCCGAAATAAACTGTGGTCCATTATCAGCTTGCAGGGAGTTTGGTACTCCAAATCTTGCGAAGATGGCACTAATTGCATTGATAATCTTAGTCAAGGTTGTTGAACGCATAATTACAACTTCAAAATACTTGCTGTAGTAGTCTACGACTACTAATAGGTTTTCTCCCGAGGGCAATGGTCCAAGTGAGTGAGCACTACAGTCCTGCCATGCACTGGTTGGAAAACGCACACGAGACATTGGCTTATTGACACTCCCCGGTGACTTGGCATCCGTGACATACTTTACATAAGTTCTCCGCATCTTTATCGATTTTTGGCCACCACACTTTAGTTCTTAATCTTGCCTTTGTCTTTACCATGCTGTGGTCCTTACGTGCTAACTTTGTGACTTTGACCCTCAGAATCCGAGGAATGACGATTGTTGTGCCACGCGACAATATATATCCATACACACAAAGCTCATCTTTCACATGTAGATACGCTGAAACGGGGCAATTTTCCAATTTTCAATCCTAACACAATCTTTCACTGCACTGATCTCTGCGTCCGTGGCAGAAGCTCTCTCAATCTCTCTCGTTGATAAAGCTGCTGGTACACTGGTCTCGACTAGGGCCCCCTAACATAGTCGTGGTTCTCTCTGATATCACGTTGAGTCCTCGAGTTCTGCCTGGGCATGTGATGCCAAATATCAGGCGATATAGCCCACGGTGCGTAACAAAGGTGGTAATATGACGACTTTCCTCTTTCAACATAATCTGATGAAAGCCCCAGTTCAGATCCAACTTACTAAACACTGTGCTTCCATTCAAGTCGTGTAACACCTCTTCTACGGCTGGTGTTGGGTGGCGTTCTCTAGTAATAGCTTGGTTGGCTCGACGCATGTCCACGCACACTCGAACATCACCGTCCTCTTTTGGGATCACTGCCAAAGGAGAAACCCAACCAAAAGGTCCTTCTGCCGCTTCCTCAAGTATACCCATCTTTAATAACTCATCCAACTTCTTGTCGGTCTTCTCACGCAGACCAAATAGTAATCGGCGAACTTTTTGGGCCACTGATTTCACTGATTCGTCAATACGAAGCTTAAGCTCATAGTCCTTAAGTACTCCTAAACCTTGGAAGAGCTCAGGATATTTCGCTTGAATATCGCTTGCAGCATCCTTAACACTGTTGACATGGGTCCAATGCGAAGTAAATTTAGCTTTTCTGCTGTCACTCTACAGAGCAGAGTTCTTCCCTCACCTTTTATGACAAACTCTGCGGAATTTCTAACATTGCTGTCTGGCGATTCGATCTTTGTTATAAATTTTCCCGTTGTTGGCAACGGCTCCTGGCTTCCATAAGCAAATAAAAGCTTTTCTTTTTTGTTTGACACACACTCAACCCCATTCTTCTTCAACCATTCGCATGTTCCACGCCCCACCATATTACAGGTTGCTCCGGAGTCAATCAAAACATCGGGTACCTCTACTCCGCCCACCTTACGTAATGCCGTTCCTTTAGCTGACATTCTATCGTGCTTAACCGCAAAGGCATATTCACGTTTGGGTTGCTCTTCCGGAAGATCTTCCGGTCTTGGTCATCATTAACTATGTTTACTTCACGATTCCTTCGACGGCGATTTTCAAAACCGTTTCCTTTATCCTTTGGATGTTGAACTGCATCTTGCCGGCGACCTGTTGAGATCTCAGGGCATTTGACCTTAAAATGTCCCACTTCACCACATTGCTTACATACTTGACCACGCGCTGGACAAGTCTTATCCCTGGCAAAGTGTCCCTGGCGACCACAGTTAAAACAAGTTTTTCCTTATCCTTGTCTACTGCCCATGTTTCTGTGACCCTTGCCTTTGCCTCGACGACCAGGCTTTCCCACAAAATTTACCTAATTGTTATTAGAACTACCGTCCAACGCCTTTAGCTGACGACCGACCATTTCATGTGCTCTAGCAATTACCAGTAAGTCCTCGAGTTTCATTAACCCAGTTTTCTCCAAGAACTTTCGCCGCAAATGATTAGAATAGCATTTATTAATCAATTGATCACGAATACAATCATCTTCATGTGTCCCAATGTCACGACTGCTGGCCTGTTGCTTGAGCCTGGACACAAATTTGTCAACCGTCTCATCACCCTTTTGAACAATCTGTCTGAACAAATGCCGTTCGAACGAAACATTCTTAGGAATAAAATAATCATCCAATATCTTAATCGTCGCTTCGTAACCGTTAATCTCTTCGTTGCCAACGAGAGTATAGTAAATATCTGGAACTTCTAACCCAGCCACATGTAACGAAAGCGCTTGTTGTGAATCTACTGTAACTCCTCTTCCCGCCAAATACAAGTTAAACCCACGTTCCCACTTTTTCCATCACTGTGAAATTCCATTCGGGTTTCCTTTCGTATCGAATTCCCTCTGGGGTCCAAGATTAAACGGTACAAGTGCCGGAATTCCACTGGCAGTTGCATTTCCATTGTCTCCAGTCGATGGACCACTACTCTGGCCCTCGTCGTTTGACATTTCGCTAAAAATTCGATACTAAACGAACCAAAAACTCTGTTTATTTTACTCTTACTTTCCACCCCTTGTGGGATGCTGGTGGCACAGTGGTAGTGCACGTGTCTCTCACGTCTGTGACTAGGGTTCGATCGCGGCTACCCGCGGTTTTCTGATTGAAGTTACCTTGGTCACATGTGAGAAGAATGTTGTCCAGTTTGACTCTACTAAAGATCGCAGGTTTTCTCCGGGTACTCCGGTTTCCTCCTGTAGTAACACTGGACCCATGAGGGATGGCCCTTACTGGACCTCTGGGGTAACAGACTAATTTAGCTGATAGGGTTATCCAGTATAAATAAACGAACTTTACTTTACTTTAGACTCTTTGAGATCCCATTCTCGTCGCCATATGTAGTATCCCACGTGAACTCATTGAAACAAAATGGAAGTCTTTAATAAAATTGAAATACTCTTCGAACAACTACATGATATTCAACCGCCCATATATCCCTCTACACTGCCCGTTCGCAGGCTAGAAAACGTCCCATATGTTCTCGGTTAGAGCCCGGACACTACGCTAACATGTTACTTCACAGTGCTTTTCTTTTTGCTTAGTGTTTCTCGGCATGTATCACAATGCAGTTTGCTGTTCAAAGCAATCGGATGCTCACCCTTGAACTCTTTGGAGCACTCAGATTTGCACCTACTCTGTTAGCTTTCTCGATTGGTCCTATTTTCTCGGAATTCTCGCGATCAGAAGAGGCATTTTGCTTTCGGCTTTCGCACTTGAGCGCGAGCCGCGAGTCGCTGGGTACAGAAATGACGAGTACCCGGGGGTGACCGCTGACCTTTTTGACTCCATGACTGCTAAGGCAGTCGCTCGTTCCGTTTATTTTCGTTTCTTCAGTTTCTTGTGGAATCGTGTCCCAGTCACAACAAAACCTGGGATGAAATGTATTAATGGTTAAATATTATTGTTACATGTCGCATTTTGGTAAACAGAGAATTTCGTATTGAAATATTAGAAGTTGCAGGGGGAAAAACCCGTCAAGATGCTGTTTTAACAAAAAGTTGCTCGAAAACCAGAAAGTTGTCAAAAAATGAGCAGTTGCAGAAAAGGTGCCGAGCATCTTGTGGCTAAGCCTAGAGGGGAGTTCCGGATCTCCTATCAAGGAAGCTCTCGTGGACGGTTTATCTCAATCAATTGAAATAAGTTAAACTACATGTAATTGAGTTTTAAGTGTGACATAAATCATAGCCTTGCATTGTGAACAACTAAATTAAGATGATACAAAAGGATATAAAGCTCATGATTTTTGGTTTCTATTTGGGTTTCCTTGCCTCTCTTATTAATTAGTGTCTTTTTGTATTTGTAATATTTTGTGGCAAATAAAGTTCATTAACCCTTTATCGGGCAGGTTTTCAGGAGGTCTCCCCTTGACGAGTAAAATCGTCTGGCGTTAGCCAGAGTAAAA
>JBAHVQ010000148.1:212301-223876 GCA_036872915.1 Nanipora kamurai
TTTGTAGTAATAAAGTTCTTATGAAGTAACTTGTGTTTTCATCATTACTGTTATATATATATATATATATATATATAACATATACATATACATATATATGTATATAACTACAGACGGAACCGTTTTGGCCTTTTGGACCTCATCAGTGTAGTGCTGATGAGCAGGATTAAGGCAACTGCTATATATTGCGATATATATATATATAATATAATATTGCTATATTTATATAGATACATACATACATACATACATACATACATACATACATACATATATACATACATATTAAAAAACTTGGCAATCGTCAGTTCAAAAAGCAACACAAATTATTCCTTCTAAGCAGTCATGTTTAATTTTCCTGTCAACTAATCCCCAGTTAATTATTCTCAAAAGCACTGTGCCATGACACCATATTAAACTTCTAATTATCTCTAATGCCATGGCTGGCTCGAAAGCATTGCTCCTTTGGCCATCGCACACTTCTTATCTAAAAAATTAGATATATAATGTATTCTTTAGTGTATTATTCTTGTAATTGGAATATGTTCTGTATTATGTAGATGATGAAGTGTGAAATATATGAATTGAAATGAATTGAATTGAATTGAATGTTAACTTTGAGAAAATTTAGAGCAGTTGATGCTTGTCCACTAAGAAGGCATCCGGTGGTTTGTTTTACAATATTAATTTTGGCACTTGTTATTCTTTTCTTTGACTCAAGTACAAAACAGAACTGTCCCAAAACTGGCAACGGGATTTTACAACCAAATGCAAATAACCGATTCTTAGTCTTCACTTGACGTAGGTCAGGATATACGCTTTTTAACTTTCAGGAATGTATCTTCATCAATATTTGCAGACGATCCACTATCTATTTGGAAGAGGACGCGAGAGTTTCCTAGTTTCACTTTCGTGTACAAATTCGTTTGCTTCGCATCGGCAGATTGATGTAGTGTGAATACATTGTCATTTGAGTTGCTGTCTGTCTTTTCTTACATTTACTGCACTACCTACTCCATAAGATTCCCAAAAAGAAGTTAAGGAAAATTTGTGAAATTTCAGCTTGGAACTTTAGAGTGGTGAACTAGGAAAAAAACAACTTGACTATGTTGGCTTAAGAGAGAAGGAAGTTCTTTTAGTTTGAAAAGGGTCCTCCAATTGACCTCCTCTTCCAAACCGCTATGAAAAAAGAAAACGTCACGATACACGCTTTATTGAACGCTTTATTACAGCGAAATTGCTCTTTGAACATAAAACCAACATTTCACACCTTCAAGGGGTTGTGAGACCAAAAGCGCTAGATACTTTCGCCTGACAGAACCTGGTTTGGAGAATTAAGATTACAGATTATTATTGAAAAATATTTAAATCACTCTAAGGGTTTTTCCATAAAACTTACACGGTTGTAACAATGTATCTCGAGGAATATTGTACAAAAACCAGTACTTAAAATTGTACTGCGATAGGTTTTTACGTAACATTTTGTTACATATCTGCTTACATTTGTTCACGAACAAAATGTAATTATTGCATTAACAATGATGAAAAACGAGCTTCTGTAAAAGAGTACTTTTAAATTAAAGTTGAAGACATTTTCTGGTATAACTAAGTTTTATTCGTCCATGAACTCAGAAATACAAAGTAAATTACAAGCATGTAACAAGCTAATTTATAGCGAATAGCCTTCACATATTGAATACTGTAAACAATAATATTGTGTGACCACCCCCAAGCTATTAACCCCGGAATGAGATGTTGCTTGCAGTGTTGTCTTGAGGCAAAAAGGCAACTTAAAAATAGTGAAAAAACGCAGGAATGTTTGGCTAAATATACATACAGAACTAATCACCAATTAAATGCATTTGTCAAGATATCGGGGCTAAGAGAAAACGTTTGTTATGATTAATCAGAATTCAGTATTATAGCCTTGTACAAAGCGATTGTCAACACATTTCTTAAATTTTGTCGAACAAGCTAGATACATGTTCAAGCAAGATACACTGATCCAAAATAGGTCCAGGCGGACCTATTTTTTTCAAAACGCAGATAGATATAGTTAACTGTTAGTTCACAATGTTAATGTGTTTGGTCGCAATATTTTACATTCCTGTGTAAATAATTTTTGATATAATTAGGAATCGTGAATAAAGATAAGGGCTAAATTACAAAAAAATATAATATGCAGAACTACTTCCTACCGTTTTCTTTTCATTTCATTTTGATTTGTTTTGGGCAATAATTGCCTTGCTGTGAAATCGACTAGCTTAACTGTGCTTAGATAAGAAAAAATTGACCATTATCCAGAATTATACAGAACGTTAATCTTTTAAACAGATTTACTATTCATACGTTGTGTTTTTAAGATTTCACAATAAATAACACTTCGAAAAACATCGCAGCGAATGTGAGAAGCACCACCATTATGTGCAGAAATAAAGTAAAATTGTTTAAAACATGAGCTGCTTGTTTCCATTCAATGTCACGCTTTATTCCATCTTTGTCCTCTTCTACAGCTGTGACAATCAGATGATCTGCTTTCAACACATCTTCACACGGTTTTAGTTTTTGCAATACTTTATTGACAAAATGTTCATCATCACCTAGGATATTACAAAAGCAGCAATAAGAAATAAACATGGTATAATACTCAATGTAATTGTGATTGACTTGAATTTTCTCTTTGTACGTACAATTTTCTCTTTGTATTATCCCAGTTTGTTTTTTGGTTGCCTTGGCTGGTTTTATTATTATTATTTTTTTAGCTCCAGTAATTCTGAATTTTACTGTTCTAAACGTATTGCATGGAAAGTTTTCATGTAGACAAATATGCGTTTACGGCATGATGTTATGCATGTGTAAGCTTCCAGCAGTGGAATTGGATATACTGATGTTCATCAAGTTCAAATTCTTAAAAAGAGGTTGCCAAACCAGAGACAGGGACTGCTACAGGGACTCAGATAAAAAGCAAATGTTATAAACAAGTGCTGTCATTTTCCATTTGAGAGCTCAGTTCGTTGGCTCAAGGGTAGGGCTTATGAGCCCTCAAATAGTATTTGGGTCGTCTCCCATCAGGTCACATTGTTGCACGTCGTCTTTGTCAATATCATATCAGTTTAGCCCAATTAGGCCAAAATTTTGAGGCTTTCTGGGCCGATGAAGGGAAGGCATAAAGTATCTTCAGTCTGTAACTTTAAACTACGCTCCGTGTTTTGTGTTTCCTTAATTAAATAGCAATAACTGTTTCACGCGTAGATTTCATGCTTTTCAGTGTATGGTCGGCAATCAAAATTGCATCCATTTGGCAAGACCTTTCATTATAAGCATTGTGAAATATTACTACAAATATAAAAATAGTCACCTTTGCTTGAGTCAGAGTTGTTATTGGCTGAAGTTACATCCTCAATTTTTCTTGATTTTTCGTAAAACTTCATTCGAAGAAGGAACGCTCCGTACCCCAGAACATATTTCTATAAACAAGTGTAATATTTAAATTTTAGGCAAGTACACACTGCCGATAAAGATCCAACGTGTTTGCTAACCGTTTATAAATATATAAATTTTCATTCGCTCTTCTATGCAGACGTCGCGTCCCATTGTCATAATTTGTTTCAAAGTAAATATTTTTTTGAAATCGAAATTCTGATTCCTTGGCCAAATTGATGAACCTTACTTTTTCGTGTATTTTTTATGTATTTTGGCCGTATATTAGCCGGAATTATTTTTCCTTCCCACAGCTTGTGTGTGTGGACGGTGGGTGACAATGATATTCCATTGAAGAAATGTTATCAACAATTTTTCTGGTGTCCTGTATACCGAACATTGAGTTTTAAAGGGTAATTATGCAGTCTGGTTGATATTTGGGGCATTATGACATCTAAGAAGTTGACCGGGATTTTATTAGCAGGAAGGATGTAGGTAAAATAGAATAAAAATATCTTTATTTATGCGAAATTATTAGTGAATTCGAACTCGTCTTAATCTTCCGATGATGAGAGACAATCGCCGATCATCGCAAATAGAAAAACAAAAGGAAAAAAATGGTTTCCAATTTGTAAAGGCACCGAGAATGATCCACCACGGCCTGGAACGTGCCACATAATATAGGTACTATAATTTTATATCAACAAAATAATTTTTCAAACGTTAGATTATCAACAATTTATAAGAAAACAGTGATTTCATATGGATTTTATTACAAATTATGTTATATAACTTATATATCTATAAGTAATTTTTTTGACTATAAACACAACAGTTTTGATCTGAAACTTTATTTGCGACCTGTTAGTTTCAGATCAAAATTGTTGTGTTTATGCTCAAAATATTATGCCAATTGATATTACGAAGACTATATAAGAAATTTAAATTACAATTACCCGGACCCAACCCGGCATGTTTTCGTCTGTCATGTGGTGAAATCGTAAGACAAAAATATTCATGAAAAAAGATATGCTCATCTGGATCATTGTCACCGAGTAATATCCACCAATAAGCGGAACATTTGAGGAAGCAGGCATGTTCTCGGATACTAAGAGGAAGAAGAATGACAACCCAACCAATGCAGACATTCCTATAAATTAAAAACCAGTTAGTTTACATTTAGTTGACCAGTTAGTTCATGCAGTTTACATGCATGTACATATTTTGATTCATATCCACGAACCTGCACCTTAGCTCGCCATCTGAGTCTTGGTAGCTCAATGGTTAAGGCGTCTCACCGATCATCAGAAGGTTGCGTGTTCGATTCCCGTCCAGGTCTCAGAAACTGTTTTTCTGATCAAACGAGCTTGACGAACGTTTGTTGGTCCTTTAAAGTAGCACTACATATATGTTGCATGCTCCACAAGCTTGTAATCTCGAACTCGAACTGATTTAGACATCTCACCTGCAATCAGATGATTTCCGGTGCGTTGCTCTAACCACTGAGATATACAGACCTAGCAGATGGTCGAGCGAGGATTACTTATTGTACAGGTTCATAGTTGATGTGTACTGTTAACTACAGTCTCGACAATTCCACATTAAATTATCATTATGTGCCGATGTTGTGCGGCATGTGGTAGCTTGGTGTGTGCGTAGATCTTATAGTAAACAAGAGTTTCTAATAGGATTAAACTGGCAAATGGTTTCCTGTCCAAGTTTTTGGCTAAATTTATAAATCGAGTACAGCACTGCTGATCATCATTTTAATGCGCAATTGTGAATTCACGCAAAATATCAAATAAATAGATTGTCAAAATGAATCTAACATTCTAGCTACTAAGGTAGTACACAGAGAAAGTCAATTCGGAAAATTGACTGGAGCGGGATTCGAGCTTTCAGTATGGCTACGTATTGCAACTTTCAGATAAATGCTGTCACAGATTTCAAACAACGAATTTAAAAAAGCTGAAGAAGCAAACCGAAAGAACCTTTTAGATTCAGATCCATTTTACTAAGTCTATAAGATCTTGAATATATTCGGTTTAAACAGGTGTGCATCGACAGCCGAAAACTTCACTGGTATTTCCTTCAAGTTTCAACATTCACTTTTTTTTTAGTATTCATACTGCTTTCTTGCTTGGTAAAATTAAGGGTTATAAACATTAATACAAGTTTCATCTCAAAATTTGCTGATTAGCTAATTATATCATTCCTACGTTCTTATATTTTGCCTTCAGACCTGCATGAAAACAAGAGCACTTTCTACTAAAAATATATATTCGATCAATTCGTCCGTCAGGATATGTTGCATGTTGTTATACTCTGACCTACTACAGAGAACCTTTATTCATCTATAGATAACCTTAAAGAACAGAGAATTGACCTGAGTAATAATAAAAATGCTTTTACCTTTTTATGAATTATTATAAGCCAAACTTAGCTCTTTCACTATTGCATATTATAAAATAGGTGACGTCTTACGCTTACTGTGATTGGTCAACTATCGTGTTTGGATGAGTCTATGTAAACACGGTTATGGCGTCACCATTACTCGCCACGATTTATTACGACATCACACCCCATCACACGCCATCCTGACAGTAAGGAGAATTTGTGGTTTGATAGTATTCATGACGAACGTTATTTCCCTGTTTATTTTACGTATTTGTTCGAGTTATTTTATATAAGAAATAGAAACTGTTTGATTTGTTTGCATAACCTGATGCAAACACTCGTAATAGTTTGCGGCAACTCTCAAGGAGTTGTGTGAGCCCTTGACTTTCTGCCTATGGTTCACACAATGGTATGCAAACGCGGCAAAACAGTTTCTATTTCTTAATTGGTTTCCCATAAAATATGGAACAAATCTACACACTAAAGACATTTATACCGGTTTTTATTTATTTTTTTTTAAATTTTCTTTTTAAGGAACGTTGTGCATTGATCACAAAGGTGCTTACAAATAAGACATGAAAAAGTATTTAAGAACTTTAGCATGCTTACTTTCATTTACTAATCTTGGTCTCAGGTTTTAATTTCCAAAGAAAATTATTTTTAAATTGAGTTCTTTAACATACGATAACTTGAAAAGCGTTCCACACTCTCATGTTGTAGACATGTGAGAGAAGGGCGGACCAGCCATATGAGTAATAATTAAATATAGCTATATTTTACATTTGTCTTACCTACTGTAATCCTCTCGCTGCAATCTTGTGGTAGTACGAAAATGGTGGCGGCTAACAGCGCGATCAGAGCACATGGAATAATTAAATACATTGCATAATATAGCACTTGACGCCGGACTTTTATCAAATATGTAATATCATAATATGGCTCAGGGCAACAGCCATACACAACGACATGCTGTTTGGCCGTCAAATCTTCAAGTTCCCACTCCCCACTCTTGACGTATCCCGATAAATCCACTTTATCATCCTATGATTGGAAAACCAATAAACGTTCTAGATTTTATAGATTAATGAGGTTTACTTACTGAGGTGTACTAGATTAGTTTAAATTGCTTGCGACGAGAAATATGCAGTTTATCAGATGGGCTGATATTTCATCATCTAACGATTATTTTGTTGACATGCACATCATTATGAGTGAAATCTCTAGCCATGTCCTGTTTCTGGCATGATCTTTTTCCTTAAACCATCACTTACCAGTAAGAGTAACGGTAAACAATAAAGATACTGTTCAGCTTAGGAAGTTTATTAATTATTCTACTTCGCCTGGAGAAAGGGGGTAAATGCACTGGCGCCAACGTTATATTTAATATTTTAGAGGCTAATTTAGGGGAGGGGTTACAGAGATTCTGGTCCTTCCATTTCATTTCTTCTTGCTTGCTAAAAGATTGTAATTTCTTGTTTCCTGAGATTACAAGAAAGACTTCTAAATTATACCCTTCCCTTTCCCGTTACCCTTGATCTGCCCCTGTCCCCGAAATGCATTTGAAGTATATCTCTAAAATTTTGTCAGTTTTACTCAATTTTTTTTGCTTTATACCTTAAAAAATTAGAAAAACTATTGAATAGAAAAAACAAAATTAAACGAGATTTCATTACACTAACTGCAAAAAAAATTCGAGTTGAAAATTTTCAAAAGTCACTCTGGTATTCCAACAAAAATCTTGTGCATTTGAGAGCTTGGTGTATATCAATTAGGCGACCAGGAAACGTTCGTCAAGCTCGTAATCTCAGAAACACGATTTCTGAACCCTAAATAGGAATCAAACGCTTGTGAAAAATATTTTATAACTTCCACTAAGCAGCTATATATAATGAACCTGCGCCCTAGCTCACAATCTGAGTTTTGAAAAATTCAATGGTTAAGAGTGTCTCATTGATTATCTATCAGAAGATTACGGGTTCGATTCCCTTTCAGGGCTCAGAAATCGTTTTTCTAAAGGTTCTTCTAAAGGACTCGGACCAATTAGGACTGGACTGAATAGAAATTAGCTGAACCACATGTAGTTATGTTGACACTTGTATCTTAAAGTCCAATATCGTAAAATATTAGATCACTAACCTACCAATCGGCATGTGTAATTTTGCGCTCGGACAGAGAAGCGAGCTCAGCCATGTAATAAATACTTTCGTTACTTCATGTAGTAACATAAACATTCTAAAATTATTGAGTGGAATTCCTAACGTAGACCACCAATATCAATGATGCATTTGGAGAGTAAAATTGAATAGTCCAATTACCTTGCTGTTCACGGCAACGTCAAGTCCGTTGTACGCCCATGATCCAAATTTCATTTCACACTCCTGTTTGTCAAAAGGATAGTTAGCTACATTTGTCTTGCAAGAACTGTGTATGATCTTCGGCAATTTGAATTTAATTAAGCCGTTGTAATACAATAATATATTATTCTTCCGCATTCCTTTAGGGTTGTCTGAAGTGACGCTGCAAGTGAAAGTAGATATTTCTTAATTTCAGGGAAGTAAAAGTGGAGTAGAAGTACAGTAGAAGTGGAACATTACAGATGATTTCAGGATATCTATAGCAGTGGTCATCTGGAAAGTACTGCTGGACTATTTGATTTGATTAGAAATAATTTGAATAGATTTCAACAGATTTGGTAAGATTGGAATGGATTTAGGATTAGGCATGTAAGTGGAATTAGACTGGAGGTAGTTTTGCCAGGTCAGCACATTTCCCAACCCAAAAGAATGGTACAGAATTCAGATTCTCAAAAAAAATAGTCGACGTGTTACCGCTATAAGAAATGAAACATGACCTGCGGAGAAAAATCAGTCCTTAACCCTCTACCTGGCAGCTATTCACGAGGTCTCTCCTTGTCAAGTAAAATCGTCTAGCGTTAGCCAGAGTAAAATTGGTACAGTATGTTGCTAAATTGCAACAGTGCCAAGTAAAGGGTTAAACTAACGCTCGCTTTCTTGATCAAGATGCTTTCATCTTAGAGATTGAGGATTATCTGACGAAAAAACTTGGGAAAAAATGTGAAAAGGGTAATTGAATTTATTTTTTGTTCAGGGAACTGATTCTCCATTTAAATATAAAGAATAAAATGTGAAAAAATGCAAAACCTGTTGTAAAGTACGATGTCTGGGAACCAAATTTTTTCCGCAGCGACACTAAGATACTCCAATCCATTGTAATGGGATGGATTCCACATCAATTTCGGATCAAGCCATTCCTAATTAAGGGAAAAGTAGTCAGTAATATAGAACCGTACTATTAAAAGAAGAAGGAATTATAGAATGTAAAGAGAGGCAAAGATAACTGACATAAAATTTACGTTAATCTTACTCCCACCCCAGTAGCGTAAAGCTCGGATCTAGAGCGGGCTGGGGTATTCGCCTCGACGTTGGTGGGATCTATTTACACTACGATGCAAAGGAAGGACACAATTTTACTTTGCGTTTGTATGTAGATTTATTAAATAGGTGGTGTGTTACGCACGCTATGATCTACCAACCACCGTGTATGAGACTAGGGCAACACGGTTCCCGCGTCGTCATTATTCGTGCCGCAATACACCATCACACGCCTGTCTAACAGTAACGAAAATTCGTAGTTTGATAACGTAGTTGAAGAACGTTATTTCGCTATTTACTCGAATTATTTTCTTAGAGTTATTTATAAAGAAATAGAAACTATTTGGCCTTGTTTGCATAACCTGATGCAAATATTGATAAGAGTTTAAGAGAACTCTCAAAAGGTTGTAAGACTTTAAGCCCTCGACCTTCGGGCTTTGGCTCCTGGAAATGCTTCCGATTTCTCCCAAATTCTTAAATTAAACATTTTTTCTTTTTTAGATGAAGTACTACTCTGGTTTCGTGGCTATCAAAAGGTACATGCAAGTTGCTTAAAAACTTGTCTAACTAAAAAACAGGGTCAGCGGGTATTTCCCCTAGATTTAGGGGTCACCAAGTATCTCCCTGATAATTAAAACTAAAACAGGATCTCTGGGTATCTCCCTTGAAATAAGGGTCACCAGATATCTCCCCAAGATTACTGCAAAGACAGAGTCACCGGGTATCTCCCCTGAAATAAGGAATCACCGGATATCTCCCCAGAAATATAAATGTTAAAACAACTTGCATGTACCTTTTGCTGGCCACGAAACCAGAGTAGAACTACATCTAAAAAATGACTAGCACTTCACCTGGTTGCGAAAAAAGACTATTTACCATCTTAAATTAAATATGTTATTGATTTTCGGAGTTACCATTGTTGTGTATTTTAGGCTCTTACTCTTGTTTGCATAATGATATGCAAACACAGCAAAACAGCCTTCAAGATATAGTTCGTCTCAGGACCAATGCAACTGGGTCTGAACTTGCAGTCCTGGTTACTATTAATCAACAGCAAAACAGAGCAGTAAATTAATTCGCAGCTACTATAAGAAAATCAGGCTCTCAAAACCAAATGTTTAATTTACAAAATCAAGTAGAGTTATTGACAGGAAACATCTCTTCAACGAATATTTACAGTTAAAAAGGTCCCTGAATTACAGACTCCTTCTCACCGATCAACGAAAACTCTACATAAGAAAAGATACAAATTCATCTAACCTAATCTTAGCTGTGAAAGATCTTGGTCTACTTATTAGATGATTTATTATCCTATATGCTCAACCTACCCATATTCTAGGTAAAGTGATTTTACCTTAGTTAGATCTTTACCTTTTTATTGTTATTATTATTAATTATTAGATTTTATTAACATACCATACATAGGCCTTCAAAAGTTTCTAAAGTCAAACCTGCGGGTATCATCCTGGGTTGGACGTGAGCAAACGCTATTTGTAGCTCACGTAGAGCAATATTTACATCGAAAGTGCCAAGGTCATGGGCTATGATTAATTGTGCCCGAACGTAAATAATCCAATATTGATTGGGTTTTGGGAGTCCATATATGCATTTAGTATTCCGAATATTTCATATTTACCAGTTCGTGTTCTTACTTTTGTTTCGTATCAATCTAAACAGTTCAACCTGGAACAAATGTGCCTGATTGTCGCATATTTGTGGATTGCCAATCAGACCACTTCTAAATTTCGCATGCTATTGATCTATTTCATTTGACGAAGTTTAAAATATTACAATACATACTTCTGAGCTGAAGAAAGGAATTATGTTACTTCTTCTTGTACGGAGTACCGGTACTGTTACGCCATCAAAAGTGTATCAGATGGGCGTCTCGTTTACATACGGAACAATCCTTTTATGCTGACTCTTGGACCGAATCCTGTGACGCTCGGCTGTTTGAACTAGTATATCTAGAGAGGCATTGATTATTAGATCGCATCGACCTTTATCTGTTTACATTTGCACCAAGACGCGTTTTGAAACCTAGCGTAAACCTATCCGATACAATGGAAACATAATCTTTGTAAACAATTTACCAATTTGCATTTTTTTCAAGAGGTATCATATTACTGTACAATTCTGAAAAGTCAACGTGAAGATTGTAGTAACGTAAATATGATGTCTTCTTACTCAAACTGTTCCTTGTTTTATAAAGATTCTCGCACGTGGTGACTTTAAGGGTAGAAATGATCTACTGCCTCATTCTAAGGGCAACGTCAATATATCGGAACCTGGTAAATAGTCTTTTTTCGCTACCAGGTGAAGTATTAGTCATATTCAAAGTGCTACTCTGGTTTCGTGGCCAGCAA
>JBAHVQ010000148.1:240405-257939 GCA_036872915.1 Nanipora kamurai
TGAGCAAAATTTCTTTACAAAATATTTTCACACAATTTGATGAATGTTTCACGCTTTGTTTTATAACCATGGTCTACGTATTGTAAAATGGGTTTATTGTACTAACAACTCGAGATACAAATGCCAGTTGCTACCGAATAGTTCCGTTGAAAGGCTAGCATAAAACTGTTTAAGCTTACGCCAACATGCATGAGTAACCGTAGAGTTTGCAAACGTGATACAATATTTTAAAGCAGTAACTACGCTACATCATCCCCTTCTAAAAAAGGGTATAAAAGTAACAATCAATTAGTTAATAACTAAGAACATAGTCATTTGTCCAAGTTGGTCGCTTCCTTCTTGAGTCAATATACCACATCAGTTATCTTCTTAATAACGACATGTGGGCCCTCCCACAATGCAGAAAGCTTCCTTGAGCGTCCCTTCTTCACGAAGTGTACCATGCGCCAAACTCTGTTACCAATTTCATAAGGGGTTCCTTCTGCTCTGGCATTGTAATAATCCTTATATCTGCGGGTAGCTTTTTCGGTCTTCTCCCTTGCCAACTTGTGAGCCGCTTGAAATCTTTCTTTCAACGTTCTGACATATTCAGAAGTGCTTTGTTTTGGTTGATTTGGGAGTTCACCAGCTATTAGGAAGTCCACTGGCAAGCGAGCTTCCCTTCCAAACATCGTGCGGAATGGTGTAACACCAGTAGATGATTGTACAGCTGTCCGATACGCCATAAGAACTTGAGGGATCAGCACATCCCAGTCACTTTGGTCCTTGTTCGCTGTTTTTGACAACATGTTCTTCAAAGTGCGGTTAAATCTTTCTACCAAACTGTCGCCTTCTGGGTGATACGGTGTGGTTTGAGTTTTGTGAATTCCCAGAGTGTTGACTATGCTTTGAAAGATTTCACTCTCGAAGTCGTGACCTTGATCCAAATGTAGGGTCTGCATCACTCCATAACGCAATATCCATTCATCCACTAGCTTGCTTGCCACCGTCGGTGCCTTGTGGTCAGGAATGGGATAGGCCTTGGCCCATCTCGTAAAATAATCTGCAATCACCAACATAAATTGGTTCCCTCTTTTCGTTTCAGGCAACGGACCAATGATGTCCAGAGCAACTCGTTCCATTGGGTATCCAGTCGAGTTGGTTACAAGACGCGTGCTTGGTTTCTTCTGGGGAGGGTTGTGTCCACAGCTACGATACAATACAATACAATACAATACAACTTTATTTCACTCTTTGATAAAAAAAATATACATAAATGACCAATTTTTAGATGATTAATACATATAGGTAGAATTCATATTTTGCATATAGTTTTTTTAGAGCATGGAGGCTAAGTGAACCGTTAGGTTTTCTAGTTAGCTTCCATTGTTATTCTTATTCATTAATATAATATGTCAGACAACTGAAGAGAATATTTTAATTTTTATATCATAAATAATGCAAATTTCAATAGGTTTGTTGTTGAACGAATAAGTAGGTTTTAGTTTGCTTAGAGAAGGAAAACAAACAATGTCGTTTTCCCATCCTTTCCAATAGTATCTCGCTTTCACTTTCTCTGTCATCTTGTTGAATCCCAGGCATATTTGCAGATTCTTATCTTTGCCATCTTCACTTCATATGTTTGGTAAAGGATTCTATCCACCAGTTTGAGTCAGTTAAACTGGCTCCATAGTGAAGATACCAGGGGACCCATTCCCGCTATTTCTTTTCTTGGTGGTCATTCTCCTTTCTTGACCTACTCAATTGCTTTGCTGATGGGGAGGTCTTCTGCCTGGTGTAACGCCATCTCTCGATTATCCATCGCTGTTTCTCTAGTTAGTGGTGATGCGAATGAAACCTCCCTCTCGCTGTCTCCTGATGCGGCGCCTTCTTTGCTATGCCAGGCGATTCTGGACATCCCATCGGCGTTTACATGCGCCTTCCCTGGTCTGTGCTGTACAGTGAATTAAAATTCAGCTTAGTCTTTCCAGCCATCTTGCCACCTGACCTCTCGGGTTTTTGAAACTTCGTAGCCACTTTAATGCACTGTGGTCAGTATGGACAGAGAAATGGGTTCCCCATGGTTATGGCTCAAAATGTTCCATTCCCCACACCATGGCAAGTAGTTCTCTCTGTGTCGTGCTGTAGTTACGTTCAGCTTTGGACAAGGACCTTGAAGCAAACCCGATGACTCTCTCTTTTCCCCATTGTACCTGGGACAGCACGGCACCAAGTCCGACATTGCTAGCATCTGTATCCAAGGTAAATGGAACACCGAATTCCGGATATGCCAAAACTGGAGCAGTTGTTAGTTTGTTCTTTAACATCTTAAATGCTTCTTCACATTTCTTGCTCCATTGATAAGATGATCTCTTCTGTTTCAGCTTGTATAAAGGAGCCGCTATGTCTGCATATCTCGGAATGAATTGACGGTAGTAGCCAGCACAGCAAAGAAAAGAGTGGAGACTCGTCAGATCACCAGGGGTAGGTCATTCTCTAAGCACCTTGACCTTCTCTGGATCAGTTGAAATTCCTTTGCAACTTGCCACGGGACCCAAGACCACGGTTTCTTTGCTCAATAATTGGCACTTCAGAGCATTCAGCTTAAGTCCAGCTTTCCCAAGACGACTCAACACCACATCTAATTTTTGACAGCGTTCATCTAGGGTCCTTGCAAAGGTAATGATATCGTCTAGGTGAACATGGCACTCTAACCAGTTGAGGCCGCACAAAATGGTATTCATGGCACGTTGAAAGGTAGCCGGAGCGTTGGTCAGACCAAATGGCATACGTTTGAATTGGTAGTGACCATCAGGTGTTGAGAACGCTGTTTTCTCTCTGTCCCTTTCATTCATGCTTATTTGCCAATTCCCTGTCACCAGATCCAGGTGGGTAAAGTAGGCTGCCCCCGACATGGTGTGTAGAAAGTCTTCGCATCTCGGCAGAGGATACACATCTCTCTTTGTAACATCATTTAACTTTCGATAGTCCACACAAAACCTCCTTGAACCGTCCTTTTTTCGCCACCAAGATTACCGCAGCACTCCATGGAGAAGTCGAAGGTTCCATAATGTCTTCGACAACATCACTTCTACTTCTTGTCGGATCTCTTCTCATTGCTGAAATGGAATTCTGTGAGGCTGTACTCGGACTGGCAAAGAATCTCCCGTTGGAATGGAATGTTTCACTTCAGTTACTTCTCCAAGGTCATTTGATCCTCTTGACACTACGTTGCCATGACGTGCGAGGAGATCGTAGATGCGTTCTTTCTCGTTATTTGGGATCGATGAGTTGTTAATTTTGAACAATTCTGCCATTTCTTCTTGTAAATGGCTAGGATTTCCCTTCCTCGCGGCCATACAATAACTGTCAATTACAGTGCATTGTGGGTCGATTGTTTTGACATACTCGTACCAAGGTGATTCGACTTCTGAACTGGCGAGAGGAACTAGATTTCCCATTGTGCTGCCCCGGTAGATTTTCTGTGGTTTTGCCTGTGAATTAAAGATCCTTACTGGAATTGTCCCTCTTGTTACGGTAGCGGCTATTTTTATGATCCCAATTGAATAACGTTCCTCAAAACGTGATTCTGGTTCCAATACTCCTGTCATTTGATCAACAGTTGTCCCTTGATCAATTTTACATAAGATGTTTCTCATTGAATGTGGAGGGATGGTGATACCCTCCACTACAGTTACCCGACAGACTAGCTTATTTTGTTTAAAAAATAAGATCGCTTGTTTTCCCATTTGCTACGATTGTTCCTTCTGCAAGGTTAATGAGAAATTGGTGAGGTTGCAAAAAATCTGTTCTGATGAGCATATCTTGTGCCAAATCATCAAACACTTGTACTTTGTGACACACAACAGCTCCTGCAAGTTCAATTTGAACGTCTGCTACTATGCGCACCGCCAGTAGGCTCTTATTTGCTCCGACCACAGGTTGAATCACTGGTCGTGTTTTGGTACTCATGGTTCTCACCCCGTTGAACACATCTCGATGAATCAATGTCACAGCTGCCCCCTGTGTCTACCAGAGTTGTGACTTGTTTTCCATTGACTTTACACATTTCTTCGGAAATTACCTTGTTCGACACAATTATGACATTCGTTGTCTCTTCCTCTACTTCCGCCACTTGGTTGTTGGCCACCCTCTAACAATCTTTTGATTTTATTTTGTCATTCAATTATCTCTTCGGCCCATTGCGGCGGTTTGCTTTCTTGTGAACCAGCGAGGTTGACTTCTGCTCTGGTCTGCGGTTGCACTTGGTCATGCGCCATGTTGACCTATCTTGTTTTCGCTTGCTCCATGGTGAATAATGTTTCCAACTTCAACACGGTTTGAAGTGCTTCGTCAAAGCTCTTTGTCGAAGTTTGGCTTACACCCAGGTGCAATTACCATGTATCAAGGGCTGTGACGAACTGCTCCAGTAATTCCTCATCTATTGCTGCCACTTCCTTGTCAGGAAATGCTCTTGTTGCCAAGTGACGAAGGTCTGTGGCAACATTCACAAGGCTTTCGTTCTTCATTCGTCGTCTACCACGAAATACTAACTTGTGAATAGCCTGTTGCTGTGGTGGTTTAAGTTTGGATTTCAACGTGGTTATCAGGCCTCCTTAGGACTGTGATTCTTGCCTCGGCAAACCGTTGTACACTCGTTGTGCTGGTCCCCTCAAATGAACAGCCAATTGTTGCCGAGATTGTTCGTCTGTCCAGCCATTAATACTTGCACACAGCTGAAGTTGCTTCAACCAGTGGTCAAATGTTGTCTTCGTTCCTGGAAAGGTATCCGGTTTAGCTCTCAGTTTAGCTTGCATGTGGTTTTCGACCTGGTTGGTCTAGTCGCCTGCACTCGCATTCCATTTTCTTCATTTTCCAACTCTCATAATTGAGTGGTAAGTTGTTCCACCTCTGCTGCTAGGTCTATTCCTCTGCTTGACATTGCCTTCACCGCTGCCACCAGTGTAAAATGGGTTTATTGTACTAACAACTCGAGATACAAATGCCAGTTGCTACTGAATAGTTCCGTCAAAGGCTAGCATAAAACTGCTTAAGCTTACGCCAACATGCGTGAGTAACCGTAGAGTTTGCAAACATGATACAATATTTTAAAGCAGTAGCTACGCTACAGTATCATAAAATACTCGATATCTATTTCATAGAGTAGCCACAAAATCCAGATAGTTGTCATGAAAGACCACTTGTTATCAAATTTTGAACTCGAGACTAAAGTTTGTGCCCAAGTGGGAAATTTGAAAATGTAATTGAGAAGTTGATGACAAACTTCCGGACCACAAATTGAAAAGTAAACCAAAGTAAACCCTGCCGGGCCAAGTAGAGTTTTCTCTACTTGTCCGGTATGTTTCGTCACTCGGAGTAGCTTTAACATCATAACTCTCTATTTGTTAAACGCTGTGCAAGAAGCCCAGACCGACTTATGCTCACTGAAATACCTGTATGTTTGCAAAACATCGCAATTTGTTAGGTGGACACTTCTGTGAATATATGATCACTCTTTGCCTTGTTGTCTCGATCGTCAGCTGTTTGTTAGTTGCATTGTGTCTCGGCGATCGAGAACAGTGAGCGGAGGTTCTTTCTTATATTAAAATTGAATGACGGACGATCTGCGCAGTGGGTTTGGAGAGTATATTTACACGCAACACGTAAGTTCTATACAGACAAGTGAGACAAACGATATATATAGTGCATAAACAAAAGGTGCTAGTTAGAATGTTAAAGTAATTTTGTATCTGAATCATTTAACCAATCAAGTTCAATACAACCTGCTCCTAAGGCAACAAGCACGTCATGCAGTCGCTTAATACATTAATCTTATGGACGTGTTTGTCGCTAATTTGCGACATCCTCCGGGGGCACAACAGTGACACAACTTTTGATCTTTTCCTTTGCCGCTATAGCTGCGGCTCTTGTTTGGTTGTGTGGAGGTGGGTCCTTAGTGGGTCCTTGGTTTTAGATGTGTGGAACCGTTCTCAGGAGATGTTGTTGCAGTAACTTCAAGTGGATAAAGTTTTGCAATCGGACAGTTAGTACAGCCTGTGCTGGTTCTGATATTTGCTGCTCGAACCAGTCCATCGTTGCCCGTGATAAGGCTTTCAACGACAGCTAATCTCCAGTTGATACGTTTTGTGTCATCATGGACTTGTACAACATTACCAACCTTTATAGGAATGTCGTTGTTCCCACTAATCTTGTGGAATTCTCGAAGGGAGGTTGAATATTCCTTTCGCCAACAGTTCCAGAAATGGTGGATCAGATTAGCTCTGAACTTCACAAGGTGCTGTACTAAGGTGGGGTCAGACCATTCATTTTCATTGATTAATGGGTGGGGTAAAGTGGTTATTCTGTGACCATAGAGTAGATGGGAGGGTGTCAAGGGTTGCTCATCTTCGATGTTAGAGGAGACGAATGTAAGTGGACAGTCATTAAGTACCGCTTCAATTTCTGTAACAATCATCTGGAGTTCGGAAAGCGTGATGTTTGCTCTTCCTAAAACCTTTTTCAGGGCGAGCTTCGTGAGACCAATGAGTCGTTCCCAGAATCCACTGTACCATGGAGCACGTTTCACAACGAATTTCCACTGTACTGCTTGCTTGCCGAGCTGTTTCTAGAGGTGTGGTGATTTCAGGAGCTTTGTCAACTCGGCAGCAGATTGGTAAGTTGAGGCGTTGTCAGAGATCATAATTGTAGGAAGTGACTTGCGGCTTGCAAATCGATGGAAGGCTTCCATAAACGTTGGCACTGCTAGGTCGGTTACGACTTACAGATGAACGGCACGAGTGTTGGTACAGGTGAACAGGCAGATATAGACCTTAGATGCATCATTGCTTGATTTAACGTAGATTTCACCTGTGAAGTCGACTCCAGTAATGGTGAACGGATGGGAATCACTGGTTCGAATTGCTGGCAATGGTGGTGGATGTGGAATCCTATACGGTTCGCAAGTAATTTTGCAACACGTTACACACTGACGGATGATCTTCACATATTGTCGAGCTGCGGGTATCCAGTATCTTTGACGAACGTAGGCAAGTGTGGAGTTTTGCCCAGAGCGAAGGGTTCTCCTGTGTGCATCTTGTACGACGAGTTGTGTAAGACGATGATTTTGTGGGAGAAGGATGGCAAACTTGGTTGACTCTTCTAGAGGAGCATCGTGTATTCTTCCACCACAATGAATGATGCCTTTGGAAAGAAAAAGGCGAAGTTGTCGCACCAATGGCAATCGGCTAGGTGTCTTTGATTGTAGGTTGCTAAGTTCCTTCGAGTAGATAACTGATTGACAGTCAACAATCCAAATTATTTGAGCTGAGTCTAGTTCAGAAATGGGTAATGGACCACGACGAGTGTTCTTCTTGAGGTTGTTGACGAAGCGTAGAACCCACGCTGTCACTCTCACCAATCTTTGGAAGGTACTAAATGCAGACAGGTTGATTATCTGTACAATGCCATGGTTGGGTCCAACTACGTCCAGAAGGTGGAGGTGGCTTCGAATGGTCCTTCCGCTGTAGACTGAAGAAAAACTGATTTAGGGTCCCAGATTGGCCAGCTGCCTGGCGTGGTTAACCAGGAAGGACCACGAGCCCACAGGGCAGATGTAGATAGTTCACTAGCTTGCATACCTCTTGTTAGAAGGTCAGCGGGGTTATCTCCGGTTGGACAATAGTTCCACGAGGCATTCTTAGTGGTGGACTGGATTTCTCTGATACGGTTTAGAACGAATTGCTTTAACTCCTTTGTAGAAGACAACCAGTAAAGTACTATCTGACAATCCGACCAGAGGTAAACAATGGACACTTGAAGATGGGTCTGGAGATACAAAAACAATCTTGCACCAAGCATGGCTGCCATTAACTCGAGCTGTGGTAAAGTAAGCTTCTTGAGTGGTGCGACTCGGGATTTAGCCATCACCAAGGATGTCTCGGTCCAATTAGTAACATATGCAGCTGCTCCATAGGCTTTAACACTTGCATCGACAAAGATGTGGAGAGTAGCGTTAGAGGGCCATGTTGATGAAGACAGGAAATATCGACGTGGAATCTTAATTTGTGTGGTGGTTTGCAAATCTGCGGAAATGGTCAACCATTGCTTCTGGATTTCTTGTGGCAGGGGTTCGTCCCAACCGTAGCCTCCTTTCCACAGTTCTTGCATAAGTATCTTAGTTCAGATGGTTACTGGAGTGAGGATTCCAAGTGGGTCGTAGATCTTGGAGGATTCTCGGAGAACTTCTCTTTTTGTGATGGCATTGTTAGTGGTACTGGGTAGTTGTCTTTGTTGAAATGTAAGTGTGTCGGCATTGGTGTTCCATCGAAGCCCGAGTACTTTTGTTTCTGTATCTTTATGTTGAAGACCTTGATCTGCAGCCTATATCCGAACCTTAGGACTGTCGGAATTCCATGATCTTAAGTTGAAGCCAACAGGTGACATTATGAACCTCGCTTGTTCAAGAAACGTTGAAGTCTCGTCTTCACAGTCGGTGCCAGAGGCCATGTTGTCAACATAGATATCGGACTTCATTTTCTGAGCAATTGGGTGATCAATACCATCGAGGTGCTTCTTCATGGTTGCGTTAAGGATAAATGGTGAGCATGAAGCACCAAACAAAATGGACTTGAAGCGGTAGATGTCGAATCTACTTTCAGGGTTCTCTGGGTCAGACAACCAGAAGAATCGCGTAGCATCTTGATCTTCTTCGTCTAGGTTGATGTGGATAAATGTTTTCTCTATATCAGCCATCAAGGCATAGCAGTAGCGACGGAATCAAATGAGGATGGCTGTGAGGTCGTTTAACAGGGCTGGACCGGTGGTAAGACAGGCATTCAAGCTTGGTTGGCTATCATTTGGTTTGCAGCTGCAGTCAAAAATGATGCGAAGAGGAGTGGTGGAAGAGTCCTTCAAGACGGCATGGTGTGGAATGTAGTGGCAACAGCCATAGATCCTTTCAGGATGAGAGAGTTTCTCGATAAAACCACGTTGTTCTTGTTCGGCAACGATCTGGGCATACGCTTTCAGTTTTTTACGGTCTGAGGCCAGCCGTCATACTGTGGAGCAGGTGCGTCCTCTTGCTATTGCTTTATTGGTGGGAAGTGGCGGGTGATTAGGTTTCCACGGCAACTTCGCAGTGTAACACCCATTCTCCAGGCAAATTGAGGAGTCTTGGTAGCTTTGGACAAACTCTGTCTTCTTCGGTTTCATTTGACAGTATACCTATGGATTCCAAGCTCCAGAACCGTTCTAAGTCTTGGTGTTCTCATTCTGTAGCGACCATGGCCTCGAGGACAGTAGCACCGAGCTCCATTGTCAGTTGACGGGTGATCAGCGGTCCAGATAGCAGGTAACCGGTTTTTGATTTGGCTGCTGCAGGTCCAGCTCCCTGGATGATTTCGTCTTCTACAACGTCCCAATAGTGGTCTGCACCAATGAGGAGAGAGATTGTGAATTGGTCGTCACTTGTTATGGGATGTGCTAGCTTCAGATCTTTGAGATGAGGTAGGTCTTGTACATCAGTGGTCATATGTCTTGTTTGCGGTACAGCAATCACCGGGATGATGACAACTTTGATAGGGATGTTTTCGCCATTGTCTGCTTGTAGATAAACTGTGGCAACATTCACTTTCTTGACTGACGTCTGAGAGCCACCGAACACCGATAGCTGTAAAATTTCGGTCTTATCTGGCGCGAAATAAAGTTTCTTTGCCAATTCCTCGGTTATGAATGAACGTTGGGCGCCTTCATCGAAAAGAATATGTGCTATTGCTGCTCTGTGTTGGGTTTCTACTGTGGCTACAGCAGTTTTCAGTAGGGTATAGTGGTGGTAGTGTTTGTTGTCATACAGGGCGGTATGAAGGTTTGAAACAGATGTTCGTGTGATGTTCTCGGGTGTCTCTGGACTCGAGTTAGTTGTTTCAGTTACAGCACCGCTACTTGTACACGTGCATTGTAAACTTGCGTCCTTGCTTGTGTTCTGTGTGTTTGGGGGTGGCTTGGGCTGTTCAGGGGACTCTTTAGTTCTTTGGCAAAGGCTTGTGTGGTGTTTCTGGCGACATTGTCTGCAGCGGTTCTTCGACTTACACTGTGACACGCGATGGTTAAGGCAGTTAAAGCATAAATTCGCTTGAAATACAATTTGTTTTCGCGTCGCTAGATCACTTACTACGGTGCAATCATTTGGTTTGTGAGCTCCCTTGCAGAAAATGCATGCTTTCGTTTTATTAATGTTAGATGGTGCTTTGGAGTTCAAGTTGTTTAAACACCCCCTAAGGTCTTTATTTTGACTTGTGTGCGTTAATAAGCTTGAGATTGAAGAGAGGGTGTCGAATGACTGGCTTAAGTGATTAAGTTTAGTTGTCTCTTCCCCTGCCTCGAGAATTTGAATTTCCTTCTAAATAGCTTTGCACAATTGTTCTAAACTCCAATCTGTGGTCTCATGTTCTCGAATGAGGTTGTGCTTCATCGTAGTGGGAAGTTTACTCAAAATAATAGGCACGAGAAGATCACCGTAGGTATCTTGTGTTTTCCCCAAAGCTTCAAGGGTCCGGATGTGGTTCTCCATGCAGTCGCAAAACCCATGTAAACTAGCGACGGAATCTGATGGGTTTGGAAGGTCAAACAGTGCTCGCATGTGCGCGTTTGTAATCTTGTGTGGTTGACCAAATATTTCTTCGAATATTGCGTAGTTTTCATCTGTTAGGGGTAGGCCCTCGACTGATCTAGCCGCTTCTTCAGACAGATGCCCTTTTAAATAATTGAATCTTTGAATGTCACACAAAGAGGGATTGTTATGAATGGCGGCCTTGTAGAATCCCAAAATGTTTGCCATTTCAGCAGATTCCCGTTAAATGTCGGTAAAGCCAGTTTAGGCAGTCAACGAGTGCTCAAATTGTTCGATTGCAACGAGATATTATGAGAAGCTGAGTGTTCTCCCTGGTTCTGGGTAGTAGCGAGCACATTGCTAGGACTAGGCATAGTGGTTTGATTGGAACTAATAAAAAACTGAATGCGGTACCTCTTTTCCATGAGTTCGTCTAGGTAATTGTCTGCTTCCACGATCTCGGTTTCTAGTTCCTTTTCGATCTCGATCTTACACGATATGCTCTTGTCGATCTTCTTTAGCTGTTCAATTTTCATGTCGGAAGTCTGTAGTACAACTTGTAATCATTGAAGACTCACTTCATTGATCTCTCCTTCCATTAAGGCTTCGGCTTTATTCCACATCTTTGTGGCTTGTGCTCACCGAGCGCGTCGAGTTATCTTAGCACGTTTGAGATCGCCCATCCTGGTCACAGCACCAGTGTCTCAATCATCAGCTGCTTGTTAGTTGCGTTGTGTCTCGGTGATCGAGAACAGTGAGCGGAGGTTCTTTCTTATATTAAAATTAAATGACGGACGACCTGCACAGTGGGTTTGGAGAGTATATTCACACGCAGCACGTAACTTCTATACAGACAAGTGAGACAAACGATATATATAGTGCATAAACAAAAGGTGCTAGTTAGAATGTGAAAGTAATTTTATATATGAATCATTTAACCAATCAAGTTCGATATAACCTGTTCCTAAGGCAACAAGCACATCATGCAGTCACTTAATACATTAGTCTTATGGACATGTTTGTCGCTAATTTGTGACAGTTGTCAGTGGTAAAACCAAATATCAATTGTCTGAAGCCATTGTCCCTAGCCATTGTATTGTAAAGTGGCGGTTGCTCAAAATTAATCATCTAATTCATCTAATAAAAAAATCACCAATTTTGAGTTGGTAGATTTCCCATTTCTGATATCATTGAATGCAAAGCATAGTTGCATTGTTGGAACTTTAGGCAAGCGATATGCTCCAGTCGGTCAAATGAAGGTAGTTGGCAACCTTATGTTGCAGCAAATTTAACACCACTTACACTGTGACTGTAAGGATATTCCATAAAAATTGAATCCTTCTGTACCACCATACAGTCATCCATTATTTTGATTTGGTCAGATTCTGATGGACTGAATCTTGTTTGCGTAAATATTGCTATATTACTTGAGGAATAATTAAAGTCCTTTGGAACATCATTGATGTTGTTGGTGAAGTGAGCGTGCATTTAAATAAATTTTAATTTGAATCAATTGATTGCATAAAGTGGAGTGAAGCAAAGTGGTAAATTCTTTCAGTCCTTGGTCGACTGTGATTTTATTTTCACATAGGTCACTAACATACAATCCTTTTCTGACATACCTAACGCTATAACCTGCTTAAAATCTGAACAAAACTTTTTACTTTCTTGTTGCCTGACAATTTTGTCAAGTCCAAATGTATCACCTCCAAATAAAAGATTCAAAGAATGCCAGATAAATGCGAAGTTTGCCCAGGTGGCCTACTGAAATTATATATCAAATGTCCTAGTTGTCTTAATAATCTTACATTAGCTGGCTGGGCTGCATGGTATAATTCTTGAAGATAAAAGCCTTGTGAGAAAAAGTTGAGAGAAAAAGATAATAAACTTCCACTTGAGACGACAATTGATGACGGAACTAATGTCGATGGACTTAGTAATCTAATTTGTACAAATAACTCACACGGCTCAAACAAATAAACTAAGGGTAAAATAAGAAAAAGAAATGAACAAACGGATTTAATAAAACGTCATGCCTCTTGCTGTGAACATAAGCCTAGATTTACAACCTGATCTCAATAAGACACATGACTTGCCAGATGACACTGGTATTTCATCATCACTTCCAAGCAATGAACCGCTTGTCTTAGGTGAAATGTAAGATGATGTAAAGATGGTAAATACAAAGCAAAAAGAATTGTTTTATCATGCTTTAAATCTTACTCAAACATCTAACGAATTTACTATTTCCTGAGTGGAGGTGGAGGTGTTGGCATACCTCATCTAATAAAATCAGTCTACCAAGCTGCACTCAAATATTATAATACATATGCTGGTGAAGGTTTCCATTAAGTAAACATTTTACTATTAGCTCCAACAGGAGAAAGCTTCTTTTTATTATCAAGGGTAATACAATACACAATGCTTTAGTAATACCAGTAAGTCAATAACGTAAAAATTATAAACCACTAGATTTTAGTAGATTGAACAAGATGCGAGTAAGGTGGTCTAGAGTTGATATTACTTGATGAAATATCTATAGTTGGAAATAACATGTTCAAAGACAATGGTCAAATTAACAATTGACTAAAGCAAGCAAGATTTCGGAGGTGTTAGCATTATAGCAATGAGCCCTTTTACAAAAACGCTGCATCATGGGTAATCAGGACTACATTGAAAGGAAGTACATGTACTTGATGCGGTTAAGTCATAGGTCAGGTGTTTCCTTTGAAAGTGACTGCACAGATCAAGAGTTTTCTTTTCAAATTGGTTTTGATTTCCCATAATGCACTTTGTAAAAGGGCTGGCCACTTTCACATTGGAATTTGAACGATTACGTAAACTGCCTCGTGAGCACGTATTTCTACACTATTTAAAAATTTGTTTCTACCATCTCTTACTTGCTGTTTGATATTGGCATTTCCTTCTTTGGCTTCAGCATATGTTTTTTGCCATAATTCGCTCATTCCTTTTTGTGATTTTGAAAATGTACAAGATGATGTATACAGCATGTGCAAAAACATCCAGAACAAATTAAATGTCCATATTTGCTCTCCATTCTGTTAGACATGCAGAGTTGTAGTTATTTATTCTTAACTCACTAGGGTACCATTTCGGAAATATTGTTGGACTTTTAAGTGACAATTGAATTTAATGTAAACAAAGAGAGTTAAAGAGCGAGCAAATAAGAGAGAACGTTCCCTTAAAATGCATACTACTGTGACACAGCATAGCGAGTTTAACAGTAAACATGACTTGAAACATGGCGTTAAAACCAAAGCTTTACAATCTTTAGTTATCGATTGAAAGTCAATTTAGAGGCAAAAGAACTTTGTAGAAACGTACTCCTTGAATGCCAGGATGTCAATTATTGATATTATTGACTTTTTCAACCTTGTGCATTTAATTTATTCTAGTTTATTGCAACTCATCTCAGAAAATGCAAATGAGTTCAGTGTCAAACACAAACCAATAAGATTCTTACTGTATTTTGAATATCAAATGACAGTGATACTCAGCCTCCACTCGCTCCATGTGCAGTTATTGGGATATGACATGTATGATGGAGCTGGGGACTAAGGAGAGTGAGTTAATCCTAAGCACACCCTCTAGCAATCATGGTTGCTATAAATTTTGCTTGCACGTGTTATCAAACCCCCATTTGATCCAGATTCTCATGCAGGGAAGGCATCTTTTTCACCACCTCTTCTTCCACATCTCTAACCTGTATTTGTCTAACCTTCCTTCTCTTCAGCCTCATGTATATATGTTTTTCTGAAACGTCTCAATGTTTTTCTTCTGTTTTTTTTTTGTCGGTTCTTTACTCTTCCTTGGTGACAGCTGTATTCGTTGCCTGTCACAGTCTTGGGCACCTTCAAAGCCAAACGCTCCTGGTTTAATATCCAAGTCTTCAAATAACTTTAAGATGGCAATGTCCCTACCATTGAATTTCAACACAGCCAAATATGCTGCAAGTGCGACAGTGGACTGTTCCACATAGGTGCTCTTTGGACATGTCCCAAATTGGCCCATTCAAACAGTCATGAACATTTTGGGTCAAACCATGTGTGCATTTCTGAAGCAGATCAGAGTCACTTAAGTCATCAAAAATTGGCTCAATTTCTTCAGTGCATTGAGGTATGCCATTTTTGTGTCGATAAGATTCCCTGTCCCTCTTGAAACCACACCAACGGCAAAGATGATGCTGTGGATTTGATTCAGTCGAAGCCATGTGAAACAATATTGCTTTAATGGCTGTGGCCATTTTGTTGATGTCATCCAAGTAGTTTCTTACTACAAGGCCATAATAGTTTTGCAAACTGTCAATTTTCCCATCAGTTAGTCTTCCTTTACTCCCAAGTCCTTTGCCGTCACTCAATGTCACACCTTTCTTTGTGCTTCTTTAATCTTTGAAGCCGACTGCCTACTCTCTTTTGTATATGCCCAATGCATTCCATTTTATGTGGAATGCAGTCATCTCCATAGGGCTTGCTCTCTACGATTGCATTATAAGTGGACGAGTCACCATCACCAAGCATATCCTTGTACTG
Source organism: Nanipora kamurai (assembly GCA_036872915.1). Taxonomy (NCBI): domain Eukaryota; kingdom Metazoa; phylum Cnidaria; class Anthozoa; order Scleralcyonacea; family Helioporidae; genus Nanipora; species Nanipora kamurai. Next base: position 255,541 of record JBAHVQ010000148.1, read on the forward strand.
AAGACCCCTTGTTACACAGGATCTCAAAATTCGCAGTGCTCCAGCTGATTCCATACTGTTGGCACTTCCAGTGTGGTTAATCTTACAAATGTGATTGCTTTCCATTCATGATACTTAGTATTATTAACCTTCTGCCACTTATCACATGCTTGACAGTTGCGTGACAATATTTCTACATCTACACACTTTTTGTATCTAATGAGATAGCAGTTACAACACCTTTGTGTGAAACATGACCTCGCCTTTGCCAAGTTCCATCAACGGAGATTCCACATTCACCTGCCTCATTATTGCAAACCTGTTTAACAGTCATTATATTATTCACTAACTGTTTAACAACAGGCAATAGCTGTTTGTTTTGTAGCTTCGTAAAGTTTTGGCTGGTTGTTGGTGGTGGCATGTTCATTACTTTGGCAAATGTTTTCATAGCTTTATGTCCCCGGCCAAATCCTCTGAATGCCAAGACAGCCCTCACATTGATTACAAATGACTGCCCCTGCTTTTTCGACGTGCAAAAGCACTACTTCCACTCACATTCCATACTGCTGCACTGAAGAACTATATAGTGAGAAAAGCCATTCTTCTTCATATCAACGTAGCAGCTCATTCTTCCCACATTCAGGGCATCTTAGAATTTGATTGAACACATTAAAAAGCACTTCCAAGTCCATAAATATTGTGCCTTCTTTAACTGAGTCCGTGCGAGCAGGATTTACACGAAACGTTTCGCTTACATCGCCTATTTTCATCCCTGAAGGCCCAGGATTTTCCTTGTCACAAAGTGCGCCAGCTTTGAATTTTTTAGCTTTCTTGGACGGCGGAATTGTTGCCTTTTTTCTCTTTCTGCTTTTAACGGAGGACCTCGAATAACAAAACAGCTGCAGTGATCACGAATGAGACGAAGAAATAGCATTACTATGGCAACTAACATGAGCCAATCAATGCAGTACACGCATCAGCTTTAGAATAACACCCACCAGAAGGAGAAATAGAAATAAACCCTTCCACAAGTGTTTTTTTTGGAAAAAAAAAAGAGCGAGAATGCGCTGCTATGGCGTTGCTGAGGCCCAAAATTACTAAGAAGCTCACTTCAGACGGAATTTTCTCCTATATTGATTGATTTTATTGCAAAATGAAGCACAGAATCGTAATGTTCAGGTACCAAAGTACCTATGACAATTAAAAAAATTTTGAAAAATTCAACTTCAGAAGGTATATGAGCACCTCATCATGGTGAACTAAATTTTTTAAAAACCTGCATTTTTAACTGGCCAACAGTTACAGCTCTTATGTCAGCATTTTCTCAATCTGGGATTTTAGTAGCAAATTTCATCTGAATTTTTTTAGTTATTTGTTAATCTTTGTTTGTCAGCTGGAATATTTTGACTTATAAATATCCCAGGGTAAGCTAATCCTTGTAAATATTGATTCCAAAATTATACTAAGTGGCCTATTGCCTCCTACAGGTGCTGCATTAAAAAATTTGTTGCAGTCAGCATAATGTTGGTGACTCCAGCAGGCATTTCTGCCTTATCCTCATGCCATCGTTATAGTGACTAACTAGTGTAATATCAAGGCTATTTTGAATGCAACTACTTTCATCTTTAGCTTGAGAATTATTGGTATCCATTATTAAAGGAATGTTCCTTGTTCTGTGTATAAAATACTAGTTCTTGTTTGCCAAGCAGCTGCTTGGGAAAGTTTATGGGATCTTACATTAAAACACGAAGCAGAACTTTTTATATTACAACCATCGTTTCAACTAAACCGTAATGGTTACAGTTTGTTCAGGTAATTCTGGTAACCTATTTACAGTATCAGTAACATCAGCTGGTACATTAACATTACCATTCATTTTATATGGCTTTCCTCCAGGACTTACATAATCTTTCAAAATGCCAGTCTTAGGAAAATGCGTCTACATTGAAGCATACTGAAATCAAATATCGTTTTTCTGGAAATTTCTTTCCCATTTGAAGCAGCACATGGTGGTATTTCACTTTTTCTTAGATATCAACTACATCAGACAAAGCGACTCCATAGTAAGATTATAAATGTTTTGGACATGTTTAACTATGCCAGAATTCAGATGCCAAACTCCTTCTGCTGAACAGACTATTAATACCATAAATCATCACAGCATGAATGTAAAATAGTCCTGGATACAGCATTGTCAAATTTATCAATTAGCTCCATAGTTTCAGCAGTAGCATCATTGTCATATGCCAACTGGGCAAGTAACTTTTTTTCTTAATTTCAAAAGATTTTCTCTCACAGTTGCACCATAAGTACCCTTTTTAGCCTACCAAGTTCTTCACATACCATGTGAAACCGTTGATCACACAAATCACACTGACTCATGTTATCCGAACATTCGGACATCAAGCAATAACAAGTTA
>JBAHVQ010000148.1:263273-289837 GCA_036872915.1 Nanipora kamurai
TGGCGCATGTAGCAAAATCTGAATCGACTGTATTTCGTCAAAAACGTGAAAGTCCATTCGCAGTTGGCCTATCTCTTCGGACGTCTCACAACCTGGGGAGCCAAATTGCAATAACTTTGCTAAGAAACTGTGGTGCTGGTATATGATACAGCAGAGTTACTCATGTCTGCAGTCAGATAGCTAACGCAGTGCGAGAGAGCATCGATAGAAATGGAGTTTTTGGCATCAGGTCGTTGTAACAGGTCGGGCAATACGAGCATCTACAGATAATACTGACAAAGAGTAGACACTTAAGATGGACAGAACAATCTCGATGCAATGGCAGTTAGTGTTTTTTAGCCAAACTATGACGGTGTCTGCTGTTACACTTAGTGGTGTCCCCTGAACACCTGCATCAAGCTCATATTATTTAACAAGCTGTTTTACACATGGTAAATAAAATACATTCAAACAAAACGTGATCAACATTTCATTCCAAAATTTACCTTTCAGATGAGATGAAGCTTCCTTTGCCTTCAGGAAGTTGTTATGCGAGCCAATTCTTGTCCTATGCAGTTCAATGGAGATACTCATAACTTTGTTTTGAAGGTAGTCACACCCTCATACACACACTTGTGCAAAAATGGAACGATGCAAACGCTATATTTGCCTATAAATATAAGCTTTATAAGTACTGAAAGCAGTGGCGCAATGACTTGCTTCAGTGTTCAATACCAGCACTATGGATTGGTTCAACAATAATACCAGCACAATCCCTTGGTTCAACAGTGTTTCAATGCGACACGTGATTGTCGACACGCAAAATGAAACCTGACCGAAAATATGTTGGTCAGCGCGAACACAACAGTTCCGGGAAACACAAAAAGCAAAGTTATAATACTTATCCTGATAATACTTGACCAAAGGTTGTTCGACAAAGCGCTATCTATGGCTACGACCGCGTGGCGTAAAACAAAAAAAAACGTGGCGATCTTTCGGGACACTCATAAATCCCCGTAAATCGTTCGGCTACCGGGTCTCCTGCCCAAGCTCATAACATATGTGACTGACCTTGAAAAGTTCAAAAAATTATATAAAGTGTTTTTGTGTTCGTATATGTAATATTTACAATATGAGTGGCCGAACTCTATGGGGATTTACAAGGCAAGTCGCAGTTTATAGAAAAAATTGGTATCAAGCGATTTGGTGCTTCTTGATGCCATAAGTGTGTTTCCTGAAAGTTACTAAGATTATACCTGAAAATGCATATGAATTTCAGAAGCAAACAGACAATCTCTTTCAAGTTATAGCCTGTTTCTCCATATTCAATTTCTATAAATGTTGAAATATGTGCCTACCCCAGGTTACAAAAGTTGCTGTTTGTTGATGTTGACATTAGCAAACTTTCACAAAATTACTTTCTGTTATTAAGAATGCGTGAAATAAAGCGTGTGTCAAACAACAAAAATTTTCAGTAAAAGAACAGAGTAATACCTACAGATATTGCCATTTCCGATGACAGTGAAAGGTTAATTATAATTTTTTCTCATGCACTTTTAATGTGTTTGGAAAGTCCTGACGAAAAGCACATCAATCTCTTCAGAGACATTATAATTGACAGACAGCGTGAAAACACTGCTCAATTTACACATGCTCATTTAGAATACCCAAAAGGCGATCCAAAACCAGCGTGTTCAAGTACAACAGCAATCTTGGTCTACCATTCAAGTCAGTGAATGGAACATCTTGATATATCAGTATAACTGAAAAAGTTATGCGGACAAATAAATATGATTTAATATAGGTATTCCCATCCCATCATGTCATGCTATAATTATTCTACAAGTTAATATGAACATTAAATCAAACTACCATTTCATTGGCCGTACCTTCAAATAATTTCTGTTTTCAGCGGTCAAGACATGTTTCCAAGTATCCAAACTCAGTACATGTGAAAATATTTCAGGCTGTTTGAAAAGAAATAATTAATGATAACCTGTTTTATTGATACAGTACAATTATATGTTTTCCTTAAAGAGCATGGGGAGCAACACTCAAAATTTGCAAAACTGAACTTTTTGAACTCAAAATACAATGTGACTTGTCACTTTGCTCGAAAGATTGAGATGAAACCGCTTTAGTTGCTCTCAAAAGGTTCGTAAATTGAATTGACGTCCGCCATCTTGGATAAACAGCTGATATTCATGACGCTACAACCTGGGTAAAGCAAAGCTTTTCGTAAGTCAATTTTCTGCATAGGTAAGTCGAAAACTCCAATGTGGAAAAAAGTATTGCTCTTTTGTTTGGGTTGATAACATATTACGAGCCACTCTAGCGAAATTTAGAAGTTTCACTAGGTTCACCCAGCTTGTGAAGTCACCGATTTTCACGTTAATTAGGCAATGTATTATATCAAGATGGCGGATAACTGATTTTTGTTTGCAGAAATTAGCGACGTTATTGTAACTACTTGGAATACATTCGTAACCTAGTTGGGTAGGCAGCTTGTTGCTCACACTTTTTAAGTCATTAATGTCCAGGGAAATTGAAAAACGAGCCAAAAACTTTTACTAAATTTCATGTAACGGTTCGCTGGGCAACAACGAACCGAGCAAAACCACTTTTCTGACTCAATTTGTGATGCAGATTCCAAAAACTTTTTTTGAATGTGAAATGCGAACAGGAAGTGGGTCAAAATAACAAGGGTTTCCATCGTACACTGGCGAAGGGTTTTCTGGGGTAGAACAAAATAGAGTTAAAATTTATCTAACAGGATTTCAGCCAGGCCAGATTTGGACGGCTACAGTAGATATGGATATTAAACAAATTGACTATGAACAGTTTCTACCAAACAAGGGATTGGGCCAAGGTTGAACCTGTAGTCTGTACTTAGCTGAGTTAGTTCCCCAAATCCTAAGAAAGGAAATTGAGATCCCATCATCAAATCTAACCTTGGCAGTTTGTGCCATGTGTGAGATGACGTGGTTAGAGGAAGTAGCAAACTTCAATTTTGAAATAAATACCGTCCGGGAAAAGCAAATGTTGACGCAGACAGCCTGTCAAGACTTCCTACAGATTTTACCAAATACATAGAAAGGTACGAAAAAAACGCGTTATGTCGGAAGAATTCCAAGCAACGATGACTGTTGTTTTTGCTGGAGAGGAGAGGGTGACGACACGGATTACATTGCTGACGGCACAATCTGACATCTTGGAATCCGATCAAATACACCCCTCTACGCTACAACAGAAGCAAAAAGTCGAACTGGGTATCTACAGTACTCGACGTCCAAAGGACAGACTTTGAAATCAGCGGCGTGCTGGAATACATCAAGTCGCCACAGAAACCAACTAGTTTGCTATGAAGGCAAGAACCTACGAGGGTCGGATGATACAAGTACAAATGGGGAGAGACTTCATGTGAAGAACACAACAGACCTGCTATACCGAAACCAACATGTAATTTTGCGACAAAGTTATCGACGGAAGACTAATCATGAACTGCCCGAAGAATTGGGTCATTTGGGAGTTGAGACAGTGTATGCATTGGCACGCGAACGATATTACTTGGGCGTGTATGAGGAAGGATATAGAACACTTTATCAACCACAGGTGATCTCATTTGAAACAGAGGACATCAAACATTTCGACTAGAGATACACTACAGTCAATTACCACAACGTCACCGTTTGAACTCGTAATGATAGATTTCTTGCACCTTGAACGCAGCTCCGGTGGCCACAATTACTGTACACCCTGGTAATCGTAGATCATTTCAGCGTATCAACCAAGCATATCTTATCCGTAACAAGTTTAGCACAGCAGCCACCAAAAAACCTACAACGACTTTATTCAGGGCTTTGGATACCCGCGAAAAATACACCGCGATATGGAAGGAGAGTTTGAGAACAAACTATTCCGAAGACGGGAGAAGCTTACCGAATCCACCACTTGCGGACAACACCATACTATTTCGAAGGAAATGGCCAAGTCGAAACGACAAACAGAAGATTGTTGAATATGCTTCGTGCCCTACCGGAGACGTATAAAAAGCGTTGGAGTCTCACGTAAACAAATTACTACACGCCTAAAACTGTACGAAACACGATCCACAGGTTATTCACCTTATTGTTTGGTCTTCTTATTGTTTGGTCACCTTTCACTCCTGCCTGTCGATCTGGTTTTCGACTTACTGACGGGAAACAACACTTAAAGTTACCCTCAATATGTAAGGAAATGGCAACACGCTATGCATGAAGCATACTCCATGGCATCACAGGCAGCAAAACAGAAAGCGTGACAAAGCAAGAAACAGTATTACAGAAGAGTTCGATCATCAGTCCTTGAAGTTGGAGATCAGGTCCTTCTCCATAACCTGATCCCATACGGGAGGCCAGGAAAACCTATGGTCATGCTGGCAAGAGCAAATATATGTCATCATACTCAGGAAAAGTCCAAATAGCCCTGTATGTAAAACCTAAAAAATAGAAATAGAGAACCCACACTTTACATCACAACATATTATTACCTGGTTCTGAGTTGCATTTGACAAAACCCAAAATTTCATTTGATGTATGAAGAATAATAATTGTAAAAGGAAATCATGCACACCCAAGGTGGATAACGCCAATCAGAGATGAGACGAAAGAAGAGGAGCCCAATCTCCTGAATGCTGTGGAACATAAAATGAATACTCCAAAAGAAACTCTGCCCCCAGCACAACATGCCGTAGGACCTTTTCTGTCCATTGGTTTGTAAAACAAATTTTGAGATGTGAATGTTGAGGACAACATTTTGATTGCAGAAGGAGTAGTATTAAGGATACTCTGACATAAACCATAGGGCTTGGACCCTAGCCAGCTGTATCATGGCAATGAGTAAACAAGACCCCAAGCAAAGCTGAACATTGTATGTACATTTCTCAGTGTACTGTAAGAATGATTGACCAAGATAAAGCTGTTACAGTATCAGATGACCAATAAATGTTCATTAAGCTCGTAACCTCAGAAAAATTATTTCTGAGCCCTAGATGGAAATTGAACCCACAACCTTCGAATGACCAGTCATCAGAATTGTGAAGTTGATGCTCTCCTAAATGGGGTTAGATGTAACACATGCATAGTAGCAGTTATGACAATTTGTTATCCAACTCATTAAAGTCCAAGGAAATTCTGATTCTTCAATCGCTGTTCATTCCATAATGATGAACTGTCAGTGATAATGCATGTAAGAAATGTACTTCTCTCCTCTCATTTTTAGAGTAAATTCCAATTTGTGTAAATTCAAACAGGAAGCTTGTAAAAATAGCATAAGTTGAAATAGTCCATGGAAGTCCTATATTTGGGTTGGAGGACCAAATGGACTTAATACCCAGTACTCATCCCTTTGACAAGGAACATCTTCTGGCCTTACTCACAGTAAAATACTAAAGATATTTATGACATGTTAGGGGAAGTTGATCATCCAGGTTAGTGTAGTCTTGAGAAAGACTTTTGGTACAAGTGACTGACATTTCGACAGCCTTAATGGCTTTCATCTTCACAGTCAAAATGAGAGTAAGTGTCAGGTTCACCTGTATTTGTATCTGATTTGTGCATCATAAGTGGGTGGTCGTATGAGTCGTAGGGGTGTGGTTGTTTGTGAAAAGCAGTGGGTGTGGTTGTGTAGGTGTTAATAATCAGTTTGTCAAAGTGTTGAGTCTATTAGTTGTTTGCACGTTTCAATTTGTGAATAAGTCGTTTGTAAGGTCCTGGCAATTGTTGTGATCGGTTTAATGGTTTTTGTTCTAAGTTTGTATACCAGCTTTCTAGTGTGAGTCGCTGCTTGTAGTTAGTGCTGTAAATAATGCATTTTGCCGATTCCCAGTCAATGTTGTGTTTGATTTGTCGGTGGTGTTCGGCAATGTGATTGGTTTTGTCTCCGTTTTTTGTCGCTTGTTTGTGATCTGTGAGTCATACATTTAAGTACGGCTCACAACAATTATCAGGACCTTACAAACGACTTATTCACAGATTTAAACATGCGAACAACTAATAGACTCAACACTTTGACAGACTGATAATTAACGCCTACACAATCACCTCCACTGCTTTTCACAAACAACCACACCCCTATGACTCATATGACCACCCACTTATGATGCACCAATCAGATACAAATACAGGCGAACCTGATACTTACTCTCCTTTGACTCTGAAGATGAAAGCCGCTAAGGCTGTCAAAATGTCAGTCACTTCTACCAAAAGTCTTTCTCAAGACTACACTAACCTGGACGATCAACTTCCACTAACATGTCATGATTCTCCCAGGTTAAACTATTTACTATAAAGATATTTAGTTAGTTATTCTTTTCCATTTCCTGAATGCTTACACAGATCATCTTACATAGCATATTATATATCTCATAGTAATGTTATTATGCTGTCAATGTCATGATGTTGTGTGTAGAGACAAAATGTTTGTTCTTAAATATGTTACTCTTTGATTCTGATGATCTTCTTTGGTTTTGATTCATGATCACTATCGATATGGCAATATTTCATGCAATTTGCTAGGCATTGCTATTTATACTAAATACTGAACACTAATCTGGTACATATGGGAGTTTGGTAAATATCAGATATCCAACAAAATTAATGTTCCTCAAGCTCATAACCTCAGAAAATGATTTCTATACCCTAAATGGGAATCAAACCAGTAAGAATTCCAGAACTTGGATCTGATCATTAGAAGGTTATGGGTTCAATTTCCATCTGGGGCTCAGAAATTGTTTTTCCAAGGTTAAGAGCTTGAGGAGCATTCATTGGTCATCTGCATTGCTGTTTACATTAAAGTTAAGATTTCCACTTGCTGAAATTTTCAGCATGCACTACTTTTCTCCTTTGTCTTATAGGCTAAGGGGAAACCAAGAGTTTATATGAGTCGATGAGAAACAAGTATAAGTAGAAAATTACAAGTAAAAACACAGTATAAGTAGAAAATTATGCCAAATGGAAACTAAGGTTGAAAATTAATTGTTATTGCAGATTAAATTTTGTGGACATGACTATTTTGACATAATTTTGACCTTAAATTTTGACTAAAATATTTGTCAACATAAAATGTGATTAGTCAGACTAATGATTTGTTCCAAAAGCCATAATTACTATAAAGTAAAATCATCTATCACTGTACAATTAAACACAGGCTATTTTTCTGCTGTTTTGTTTTCACATTTTCTTTTAACCTCAGCTACAATACACAGCAGTAAATTTCCTTGAAGTTGATATCAACCCTTTGATGGCTCTTCTTTGACAGCTCTTGTCTTCCCTTTAACAACTAAAATTGCCTGGCATTAGCCATAGTAAAATACTCTGGTCTCAGCAAGAAAATTTTAAAGTGACATCCCTTGCCTGATAATAACTTAAAAGAAATGTGTCAGATATGACAGCAATAGAAACAGATTGCCACACCAGCTGATAATGATGAGAAATAACCTTCTACATTCATAGTACCGTTTCATAAAAATGCAAAATCAAATCCAAAATCCTTCTTATCATAACCTCCAGAAAATAACTATTATCTATCGCATTGCCTAAGGACCATTATTTATGACCCTCTGGGACTGGCATTCCATCTTCAGTCCATTATCCAAATCAATTGTTCACTGATTCAGCTTTTGGGAAAATGCCATAGAGCTCACAAATTTTATGGAATGACCAAGTCACTTTGAATTTACGTGGGCCAGTAACTCTTTTACAAGGGAACTGGCCCATTTGACTAGTAGAAAATGACCTGCTGCAATATTTGGGACTTCTTTCAAAGTAATGGGATCACAGTGGTACTGACTGTAGTACACTGTACAGTAGTTGGGCTTTCTACATGAGGTTACAGTACTAAATGGGGTTTATATACAAAACATTTTTTTATTACAAGATATAGTCAAGTTAACTAAAAGACCCATACATACTATGTTTAGTAATGAACTAAAACTTAACTTACGTTTTCAATGAGGTCTATAGGTAGATCAATATCTGTGCCGAGTAAGTTACAAATCTCCATAATTGAAACCACTAAATCAACACAACAACAATCTTCTATGGAAATCCGATGACAGACCGTTCCTCCTCATATTTTGTGTTATCTGGAGCTTTAATGAAACCTTTTTAATCGTATTTTCCTTTCACCAAATTTGATTTTCATTTCTACAGTAGATTGTACATTGTATTTATGCTCCAGCTCAAAGTTAATCAATGAAGCCTAAAATGTAATTGGTTGCCAGTCTCCTGAACCTCATCTCCTCCGGAATGACAAGAGCATGATTAAACCTATTCGCTGATTAGCCAGCTCCATGAAGAGTAAATACAACAAGCTACATGATTGGTGAATAATTCCACTGTAATTGCGATGGGTAAAATGGCGGCAACGGAAGAATGGTTATGATTGTCTTCTTGGAGATTGTAGTTATGATTGTCTTCTTAGATTGTCTTTTTTAAAAACGTGAACGGCTTTCACACGTGTATATCAGAGTCGGATACCACTTATACTGAGTATCTGCGAAAAGTAGCTTCTTATCAAAGTTTATGTCCTTTTTATCGATTATGAAGCAGAAACTTTACGTTAATGGGATCGTTCATGAGTTCAGTAAGGAAGGAAGTACATGAAGATACACGTAACATTGTAATGGCGGAGGCTAAAGTTTGCCATATCTGCAATAAGACGAGTCTAAGTGAAAATGGCTACTGTGATGACATGATCACTTGTTCTTCATGTAACGAAAGCTGTAAGTACTGTATATTATTTCATGGAATAACGTTCCCTACCAAGCCTACCATTTCATCGGTTTGAGTTTGGAAAATTTCTCGACGTCACCAGGCAGAATCTTACTGCGCTTACCGTGCGAGGACGTTGGTGCATATCCAAATCTCTCTTGACGCAACGATTAAATACCCTTAACATATCTTTAGGCCATAAGAATGAAAGTTGTAGATCTGCGTCCACCACCCGCATACCCCAAAAGCTATAGCTGAAAATTTTCATTATTCACTAAAAAATTGTTATTTGCACAAAAAAAGACACGCACTTCATCATACAAATGCAACTTCCAGATCATTTACCATGTTTACACTAGTATATGCAGGTAATATCTAATGATGCACTATGATTATTAGGCGATGTTTACTCGATCCGCATCGCACATTTGTCATTGATTTGGGTCTAGTTTATATGACATGTAGAGCTGTATGTACCTGATAACTGTCTTTTTTGGAAGTACATGAACTATTAAATACTTTTTTGCTAACGAAGCACTCCACCTTTCAGGATATTCACCAGAATATTGAACACCTCACATCCTGAGATTAATTTGTAAAAGCATACAATATTAAAGTAATCACTCACTAATTACAAGTGAAGCTTTATGTGCACTTCAATCGAATACTTGTGTGTAAAACAAGTAAAATGACTTACTGATGATAACTCAAATTGTTGATGTACCATTTAACAAAAGGGTTAATCAACAATCCAGCTTGTTGATTAAATTTTGCAGCTAGGTCCATAACCAACTTTTATACAGATTTTACCCTGACTAACATCAGGATATATTATTTGGCAAAGTGAAAGTGTTGGACCTTGCTCTTGGATTGGTGAATATTTGGCCTGTGGCTTGTTATCTGTGATTACTATGAAATAAGAACCATAAAAATATGAAAATAAATATGTAGGTGGAAATGGTCAAGCTGAGCCTCACATTTGGTTTGTGAGCAGTGTTTTTCTGTGGGAGTCCAGTGTTCTCCCCAGAGTGTGGTGCCTGTGGTATGCTGCTGTGCTGTGATTTTCAAACACCACTCTGCTCCTTGTTCCTACTTGAATAGTTAATTAAATAAATGCATAAAAACCCCCAAAACCTGAGTTCAAAAGTGATTTTTCTGGCCGAGAGCACACAAATTTTTGTCCATTTGTCAATAAGTCCACCATTTTGAAGCATGTTTTTCATGACCAGTCTTCCATGACATTGAATAGAAGATGTAATCGAGAGTCACAGAGCCTGTTATGAGTTAAAATGTGTTATAAGTTCAAATATCCAATTCTAATACTATTAAAATCAGTTTTGAACAAAATTGTCTTGTGGACAGTTGTCATATGCATATATACTCTCATAAATATTAATGAGCCACCACTCTGGTCCAGAAGCGAAGGGAGAACACTGGAGTTAGGGAATGACTGGCATACAAGACTACACATTCCTCACTATGTGGTGTATTATGTTGAGTGAGAATTACCCTAAGGCTGACTGGACCAGTATCCAAGCACATATATTTTACACTTCTTAGCAGGATGGATCAAAATAACCAATTATTATACAATCACTCGTGAGAACGTGCTTGAAGTTTGAGAATGTCATCTGGTGTTCACTAGTCCATGCCCACTGTATGTTTTGCATTGTATAGATATGTGTGGGAGCAATCATGGCAGAGTAGCTTGGGATAGAACTAGCAGTACTGTACATGGATTGCTTTTGCTTTGTTTGGATCTGGGGTAATGCTGTCTGCAGAGATGTTCTGTAGCCATAGAAGTCATGGGTTGATCGGTTCTATTCACACTTTCTGGGAATAATGGTGAGGGGCTTGTCAAGGTAAAAGTTGTGGAGTGCTTTGTCATCATCTGCCTCGGTCTTGCCAAAAACAATAATGTCATCATTAGTGTTGCATGCACCATTGATAACTCCAAGAATGATATTGTTGGATTGGTGTACAGCTTGATTTGGTGATCTTTGAGTTTGCTGATGTCTTTGAATACCTCAGGATAACTTGATTTTGAGGCTGTATTACATGGCACTGGGTGTCATTGTGTTGAATGAATGCATAGACATTGTCATTGGAGCCTGGATGATTGATCTTGACCTGACAATCAAAAGAGAGTTAACTTGTTGATCAGAAGGTGGTTGCTGTGAGGGAACAGGACTAGATATATTGAAAATACTGCACAGTATATTTATTGTCTGAGTTGGAGTTCAATGTACCAGGATTTCTGGAGCAATATATATTGGATGTATGTTAGGGGTAAGGAAATTTCAAAAATCTTGTGTTGGTCTGATGCTAGGCAGTTTCCATTCTGGAAATAGGGTATCCATTCTAGATAATTGTCAAATTTACTGAATTGACTCCACAACAGTGCACCAAAGGATTCATTTTTGCTATAGTTTCTACACTGCTTACCTTGTGCAGTAAAATCTACACTGTTGACAATTGGTTGAGGTGCAGCTGTTGTTCTTCTGTATACTGGCAGGCTTGCTTTGTTGGTGGGGACCTGTGTTTTCCTTGCTTATACTGGTGCAGTTTGTAGCTTGGCAGTCTGATAATTCCATAGCTGTGGAAATGTAGATAAATAATGCTTTAAGTGACATTTCATGTTTGTGGAGAATGCATTACTTTTACTCTTTGGTGACATAGGGTTTTCTGTTTGATGAGTAAAATCATCTGGTGTAAGCCAGAGTAAAATACTGAAGTCTGCATTGGTCCCTGGGTACCAATTCCAGCATCAAGGAGTTAAGTCGACTTGAAGAGCAATTAATATTATTTGAGACTTGACTTTGGCTTTGAAGGAGGTAAAGTTGCATGTCAAAGACAGGTGTTGTAAACATGCATGATACTGGTCCATTAATTCTCCAGCTCTTTGTCTGCGTGGCTTGACCAAAAATATATCCCTCATAATCTACATTTCTTTTGCATCCCAACATCTGAGTAGTTGAATGCATGAGCAATCACTGTTGGCTTGACAGCATACTGATATAAAATACAACATTACTTTTAGCACACTTTTCATGCCTTGGCTTACCTGAGAGAGTTCTCCAAGTTATTACAACATATTCATGGCAATGCAGTGATTGTAAGACTTGCGAAGTCTGTACTAGTGGAAAATATGAGGTAATTATAAAAACACATTAATGAATAATTATTTAGCTTAATATACTGTATGGTAATGACCAGATGTATACTGTTGGCTTGCCCCAACTTGTGTGTTTTTGGACCACCAGTGAGTGTTCATCAAACTCATGATCTCAGAAAAATGATTTCTAAGCCCTGGTTGAGAATCAAACCTTCTGATGACCAGTGACTCAGCAACTACCAAGACTCAGATGGTGGGCTAACTTGAACCACTGCCTAAAATTGTACCATGACATATCCAAACACGCCAAAACCATCAAGTATTTTCCTTTTATAAAATAATAAGCCTAAGCTAACCATAGGCAATGTTGTAGCAAGAAAACTTTTAGCCGGTGAGAACGTTGATTAGATTTTTTTTTTCCTGGTGAAAAATATCACATGACTATGCAATTCACTTTCTGATACAATAAGTTCTCGTTCGTGGAAGAAACCGTACGGCTAATGATAGCCCTTCAATTTCAAGTGTGCAACTTTTATTCGTCTCATCTATCGTGCAAAATAGACAGTACTTACACGATAATTTAGAAAACCCGGAATCCGGAATCCGTATAATTTTCATGATTAGCATTAATTATGGAATTAGCAAAAAAATGTAAATAGGTTATGCTTGAATAGAATTATACGGAACCAGGGGGGAAGCATTATTCATCACGCGTCCTCGTGCACTGGAACGTGGAAACACGGACGAAGAAAGCAAAAAAAAGCCATAAGAGCGTCACTCAAAGCCAGTGGCAGTATCGCATTCTTCCGTAAATGTTTGCAGCAAAATTTGTTTCAAAAATTGCAAGATAGAACAGGAACTGCGTCATTAAAACCTTACCGTGTATGGAATGTCATCATTACGGCTTGGAGAACAACACCGCTTTAACACCGCACAGGCTCACACAAGGCTGGGTCTTTGTCTTATCAGGATGCGCTCTCAAGGGTTGATCTGGTTTCTAGTGAAATAAGTGACCACTGCGAAGTAACTGACCGTGCTTGACGAGTTAGAAATTTCTCTTGTGTTCGCGCGAAATTTAAGACAATTTGCGAAATAACTGAAGCCAGACAAATTCGCAACGTTGCCGGTGAAAGATCAGGGTAAGATTTTAAAAATTGATAAACGTTACTGAAGCCTGATTCGCACAGATTCAAAATACATGTCCACGATGCACCCATCGTGGACATGTATTTTGAATCTGTGTGACCTCCCTTTAGCTACTATGGCTTTTCAAACGTCGAAGGAAGCAAGCTAAACGTTTTGGGACTAGGCACATAGAAGAAGGCACGAACAACGCTTGAATACTGGCTGAAAAGTGAAATAAAACAAAGTAAACAACCCTGGCCGAACCACTTGCGAAATGTCTGATGAATATCTACTGCGAATGGCACTAAGCACCTTGTACGCGTGCGCGCAAACGCAAAAGTCACTTATTTCTTAGGTCATACATTTCGCGTTACACCGGTTTGTGGCAATTTTGTAAGTAGTTTTGCCCGTGCTTATTGCAGGTTTTTGTGACTCAGTGAGATGCAAGAAACCTTTTGCAGATGTGTCCAAAAAATTGCTACAGTTCTGGACATAACCAGTGACCGCAATCTTGCTAGCCACAATCTTGGAATAAAAACTGTCAAGAAACTCCTTACAAGCCCAGAATGGCAAGAATCCTGAAATTCTAAAACGACAAGCTCATGCGGCAAACTTGTGAGAATTCTGGCTTCTATTGCATGGCAGTCGACAAAACCTTATGTTGTATCAATTGCCTTTACTATTAATTGTCGCGTCTCGGTAAATTTCTTTGTAGAAGAAACTTCTTTGCTGCGATGGGTGTGATCGAAGTTACCACACATTTTGCCAGAAGCCCGTACTAGAAAAGCTTCCCAAAGGTACAAGTGATATCATTTTTGTTGTAACTTTGAGTTTAAAAATTGTAAATTACCTAAAGTGCGTAAGAAACGAAAATTGAATTTGTTTCATTTTAAAGAACTCATGAAATGATAGAAGAACACCTTTTACAGTTTCTTTATATCTCCACTCGTTCATGAGATATTTCAATATGAAGCAAATCATTTTGAGCTTTCGACTTGTTAACTCAAGTCGTGTTCATAGCAATTACTAGCCTGGTTGATGACTGGCGTCATATAAACGAAACCACGCACGACTTACCTGACCTAACGTGCAGGCTCTCTAATTATTCTAATAAGGTATCGTTTGCGGTCCCTGATCGTGATGAACAATGGAATAGCGTCGACCAGGTGCTGTTCAGTGACAGACCCTCAGGGGGAATTGTTGACTGTGTAGCAATTTTGATGGTTTCTCTCATTCTTCTTTCGTTTATATGAAGCTAGCCAACAACCAGGCTTGTAAATGCTCTGATAACGACCTGAGTCAGCAAGTCGAAAGCTCAGCATGATTTAATTAAATATTGTTGTGTTTACAAACTTGTATTCACTTCACTATTATCACCGTGCAAACTTTCAAGGAATTACTATGTTAGTTTCTTTACAGAGCATTTTGATTAATTGGAAAATAAGTTATATGAGCATTATTATCCACCTGGAAATTTATGCAACACATACAGGATTTAGACGTGGATTTAAGAACCCACGTAAAGGGGTCAACTATAAAAAACAATGACTGGATTGGTATAGATGGAATTTTAATTGTTCTCATTTTCCGTGCAGGAGAATGGTTGTGTACTTCCTGTGAACTAGAGTTTAGCAGAAAGACAAGCTTATCGAAGTCACCGACGTCTGAGGCCCCGTCAGCACGAGGTTTACGTGAAAGTCATCGCCAGTCTACCATGATAACAGAAAATCAAAGCAGTAGTAGTCCAAGAAAATTGACTCGTGCATCTTCGCTTCGTGAGAGCGCTAGTTTACACGACGAGTGTAATCAAAAAGGAGACCCAGTTCTCGACGAAACATCTAAAGAAAAACAAAAAAGAAAAAGGGAACGTTCAGAACACGTTGATGAGCATAAGAAAAAGATAGTTAAAGTTGAAGAATGCAATACTCCTAAAGAAGAAAAAGAATTATTGAACAATGAGAAAACACCTGATAAACTGAGTGAAATACAGACAGGTGCATTTAATGAAGTAAATCTATGATAAGAATTTAATGCAATGACATTCACTATTGTACGTTTCTTGGCAGAAAATTCCTTCATCATCATATTACAATAAGGACTTGCAATTACGTATTACAGCAATCGTATAGATGGACTGTTCAGTCTTATTGCTAAATTTTCCAGTAATTTGAATCACGGCTGATGAAATTCATATTATTTTCACTTTCGAAAGGCTAAAATCATTCTCTTAGGGGTTCGTGCTGTTTCACGCTTTTATCGAGTATCGCAACATCGTGAGTGATTTGACAGAAAACTTAAACTCGGAAGTCCATTTGGTATTTCCTTAGTTATTGCCTGTTCGACGCTACCCACCTCGTCGATTATAATCTCATACAACTCGAGATCATGCTGTAATTTATGATCACTCTGGTTATTGTACGGTTGCATGTAGACTTTTAACCGAGGCTGACTTAATATTGATTTTCCATTCTTAGGAGAAAGATTATCTCGTGTTCCAAAGCGAATGCCGAACTATCGTAAATCTTGTCCAACACCTGGATGCAATGGTTCAGGTCATTCCGGTGGAATACTACGGTCGCATTATACCAGGTCTGGTTGCCCATTAGTTCTCGGCAAGACACCGAAGTGTCAGGTACGATACATGCCGCAGCCCAACAGTTAGATATCCCATAGAGGTGACTTTTGTGTGTTGATTATACCTACACTTACACCTGCACCTGCACCCGCACCTGCACCTACACACGTAGAAACGCACGGCTTGTTTTTGCCTGCGAACAAGCGTGAACATGGTTGTCCAGACAGGCTTATTTTTGGATGTTCAAACAGGTTGTTCAAGGCTTGATAAACAAACATACTTGAACAACGTTGTTGCAACGATATGTTTCATGTGTGATAATAAGGTTGTTTCAGGGTGATGGAATAACAAGCAAGAACATGGTTGTTCCGCCAGCACATTTTTGGGTCTGTAATCAATACTATGCTGTTCATTGAGTCGAGAATTTTCGGTGTTTTTGTTCACATGTGTAATTGGCAACAGCAGCGTTTCTTCCATCTGCCAGCGTTCGCTCTGAGGTGGTTTCTCGTGAAAGTATCAAAAATCCTCGCGTGCTACCCACTAATAACACGAATTAAACAGGCCTGAACAATGTTGTCAAACTAGCAACATTGTTTATACCTGGTTGACCAGCATAAAACCATCATTCTAAGTCAACAATGATGTTCATACATGATACAACATGTTCGGCCATGACGAAGTAACAAGGGTGAACACCAACATATACCTACGCCTATACCTGCACCTACACTTACACCTATACCTACACCTATACCTACGCGTATATCTACAACTATACCTACACCTATACCTATACCTACACTTACACCTATGGCCACACCTACACTTACACCTACACCTACACCTATACCTACACCTATACCTACACCTACACTTACACCTATGGCCACACCTACACTTACACCTACACTTACACCTACACCTACACCTATACCTACACCTACACCTACACCTACACCTATGGCCACACCTACACTTACACCTACACTTACACCTACACCTACACCTATACCTACACCTACACCTATACCTACGCGTATATCTACAACTATACCTAACCTATACCTACACCTACACTTACACCTATACCTACACCTATACCTATACCTACACCTACACCTACACTTACACCTATGGCCACACCTACACTTACACCTATACCTACACCTACACCTATACCTACACCTACACCTATACCTACACCTACACCTATACCTACACCTACACCTACACCTATACCTACGCGTATATCTACAACTATACCTACATCTATACCTACACCTACACTTACACCTATACCTACACCTACACTTACACCTACACCTACACCTATACCTACGCGTATATCTACAACTATACCTACATCTATACCTACACCTACACTTACACCTATACCTACACCTACACCTACACCTATACCTACACCTACACTTACACCTATACCTACACCTACACTTATACCTATACCTATACCTACACCTACACCTACACCTATACCTACGCGTATATCTACAACTATACCTACACCTATACCTACACCTATACCTACGCCTATACCTACGCCTATACGTACGCGTATACCTGTATCTATACCTATATCTGTATGTACACCTATACTTGTATCTGTACCTCACCTACATCTCTTTTCTTACAGTACTCATTTTATTGTACGGTCATGATACTATGCTTGACAAGCACGTAGATATATACAGTAAGGCCTCGATGCTATTCTGTACTTACCGGTTTAGTTTAAATGAATGATAGTTACATAAGGTAATCAATTTCCACTAAAGTAACATAGCAAACCTTCTCTACGTAGGCAGGTGAAAAGGAACGGCGGTCATCAAAAAAATTACAAAGACGCTCGGAGTCACCAAGACGAAGCCAAAGAAAACCGGTAACCAGAAACCCTTAAGCCGTTCTTCTTATCTTTGTAATATTCTGTCTCCAGTTTACTGCTCGATGCATTAGCTTCGTCCATGTAGTAGCGATTTTAGGAAAGTTTCTTGATGCTCTACTCACTGCATTGAACAGGGTAAAACTGATTTACGCGAGCAGAAAAGACGTTCGAAAACAATACCTTCAAAATATTACTGAACAGATTATACAACACCGAATAAATGTGCCAAGTATTGGCAATGTTCAGTCAATATTCAGTGCATTTTTCTAAAGTCATGATGATTAATACAAAAAACTGTAACCGATTAATGTGATGGAACTTGTAATTGGGCTCTATATAATTTTGACTACTCGCATTTTGTTCTACAGATCCCTATGTCAAGCGACTTTCATTTGACTCATACAATAAAAGTGAGCATTCCATCTTTGCCAAAGAAATACACCGAAAGCAGTTCGAAAAACAAACAAGAAGTGAAAACTCTCGTAGCTGATCCGCTGGAATCCAAGACGCCAATTTCAGCGCCACACCAAACTAAGACTGTATTTACTAAGGAAGAAGAAGAAAAACTGAAGAAATTGGTGACCGAATACGATTTTAACATGTTTATGAGCGCTAAAGAAAAAGCAGCTAAAATGGTGGTAAGATAACGGTTAATATAGTACTAACGTTTAGTTTGGCTTTAGTTGTCGCATCGGAATGGATGAGATTGTATTTACAACTGAAGCACTTATTAAACAGTCTATTACTTGGTTATCCCCTTCCCCTAAGTCGAATTAAGCCATTTTGTAAACTTACGATGCGAACGTAGATACCTTTGTGCAGCAATTTCCCATATCTAACTTTTTAATTGCATGATTCTGCGGTCCATCTTAAATGTGGAGCGATTTTATTTTTCCCCTCCCAAAATAAACAGAAATATCTAATCAAATTAGAAAATCGATAATAAACTACTGAGTGAAGTTGAAATTTATCTGGTACAATTGAAAACTATGCCTTGCACAACTGAATGATGTAATAAATTTTGACTTAAATTTGACTTGACTCCTAATAGATCTCGAATTGATTCCCACTTGAATATTGGAAGTTAAATTCAATGGCTGTGACTATGATCTCGACTCTTAACTTGTTTTGACTTGATTCCGATTTGACTTCAATATTTCTTTGAATCTAAAGTTTAGGTCTCTCGGAAAAAATAGTGTCGTTTATACAATAGCAAATAAACCACGGCTAACGTAAGCAGTGGCTAAAACAAGTGACGAACTGTGCGTTTATACGACGCAGCTCGAAGTTAATCGCCAAGACTCGTATACAGTAAGAAACATACTCCCAAGAACAGCATCTTGTAAACCCAATATTCGAGTTATAAAACACGACGAAACTTATTATGGTAATCAGACGACTGGCGGACGTTCGTCAAGTTGGTTATCTCAGAAAAACGACTTCTGAGCCCTAGACGGGAATCGAACACGCAACCTTCTGATGACTGGTAAGACGCTCTAACCATTGAGCTACCTAGACTCAGATGTTTAGGTAAGGGGCAGGTTCGTCGTATGTACTGCCTGGAGTCTTGGTAGCTCAATGGTTAGACCGTCTCACCGGTCATCAAAAGGTTGCAGGTTCGATTCCCGTCTAGAAATAATTTTTCTGAGATAACAAGCTTGACGAACTTTTGCTAGTCGTCTGATATATACCAAGCTCTCACAGGAACCAGATTTATATTCATCGTTAAGTATTATCACGGTAATATTTCGACTTTATTTCAAGGTCGTCGTCAAACATGACATCTTGTTTTATGACTCGAATATTGAGTTTACAAGATGCTGTTCTTCGGAGTATGTTACTCTATTTCTTCTAATTGTCAGCTACTAATCGTTTAAGACCCACATAAACGCCTAAGTTTAAATTTTTACATGACTTTGCGTAGATTTATGAATAAAAGTATCAGTTGGTATTTTTACCTGAAATTGTTAACTAGCGGTATTTATCTTACGTTTTCTAGTTCTTTGTTTTTTTTAAATTGTCAGTGAAGTTAAAAAAGGTGGGAAGAAACTCCCCCTGTTTGAATGAATGTATTAAATTAGAAAGATGCTTGTAATGCTTCCTCAAGACTTACTTCGTTCTTAAGATTCTTAAGGTTTGTTACATATGTTAATAACGCCCTGCATTCGTTGCGTTGCTTGACGAGCTACTGGGAAATCATGTAAATCTTGGAGATTATTCAATCAGATCACTCAAAATTTTAGTGTCATGGGACAAATACACACACACATGCACAGTTACTAGTGATTTTGTTGGCTAACCTCAACGTCAATCGAGATTGTAGAATAAGTTGTGCAATATGACGTATGTAGGTCATTATTTACACATCAAACAAATCGTAGTATCTCAAAAAGGAAGTGAGGTATGGGGGAGCTATCAAGGCCAGTCTCTATGACAGAAAGTGCTTTTTCAAATAAGGGAGTTTTTCCCGAACTTGTTTTTTTACTTCACGGACACTTCGGCAAAACTTCGTTTTTTCCTTACCCTGGCTGATGTGATACGGCGTCGGTTGTTCACATATTCTACACGTGCAGTTCATTGTTCATTCCATAAATCTGAAAACCTCTCCTGAATTAAGGTAACTAAACAGGTAAACTTAAATTAAGGTAAACTTAAATTAAGGTAAACTAAACAGTCCATGACAACGAAATGCCATGCATATAACATAGCAACAGAATGCGTCCGGACATACCAGAAATTTTGCGTACTCATCATAGTCATTGGCGTTTCACGGCACCAGTTCATATTCTAGTGTTTTGATACGGCTCCTTTTTGTAGGGAACGCTGGAGCCCACCAGTACCAGTTGTAATGTCCGACGGATTGAGTTCGGCAAGTACGACATTGATGCGTGGTATTCTTCACCATATCCGCAAGAATACTTTCATCTGCCTAAAGTTTATGTTTGTGAATTCTGCTTGAAGTACATGAAAAGCTCCACCATTCTGAGACGCCACTTGGTAAGTACATTAGTTTTTTGTTTTTTTTTCCGCTTGAAGAGAATGCTATCACTTTACAGGCAGACGATGTAACTGCCAGCAGTATTTAAGCTATCGCAAGGGCAAAAACTAGTCGGCGTGCACAGTTGAAACGTCTCATACTTCGACTTCGTGAAACCTTGATGGCACTTCTTCATTATATGAATAGAATGTAGGTAGTATACCGTAATGATTCGAATAAGCGCCCGGGGCGCTTATTTAATTTTAGGAGGTCAAGAGGGGGCGCTTATTTGATTTTTTAGCAAACACCGCAATCTGATTCCATAAAAACGCAGAACTTTGATAACAATCTTAACAATAGCAAATAAATTGTTAAACCGTTCTTAGATTATATAAATTCACAACACAGGAGCATTAAATTTTCAAACGAGATAGAAGTAAACAATACTCTTCCATTTCTTGATATCTTAATTGAACGCAACAATGGTTTTTCCACCTCGGTTTATCGCAAACCTACTGTTTCCGGACTGTTCACAAATTTTGACAGTTTTATCCCCATTTCGTTTAAACGTGGACTTGTTTACACTCTTCTCGACAGGTATTTTAAGATATGCTCATCCTATCATATTTTTCATTCGGAAGTTATCAAACTCAAAAGTCTTTTTACCAACAAGGGTTTTTTCAGTCGCCGTTAAAAACATCGACGTTTCCAAACGTATTATATATTTTCCCCTTCCACTCAAGGGTAATCACTCTCTTCACATTCGTACGCAATTAATCAAACTACTCTCCTCTTGTTTTCCTCAAGTTGAATTGCACGTTACTCTTAAGTCTGGCAAACGCCTTTCTAGTTTTTTTTCGGTTCAAAGAGACAATCTTTAAGCTGATGAGATCGCATGTTGTCAATTAATACTCGTGTCGATGCTGCGGAGCATCGTGTATAGGGCAAACTCGCCGCCTTTTGCACGCGCGCATTTCTGAACACTTAGGTGTCTCGCCTTTAACTGGGAATAAAAGATCTTGTACTCAGTTATCTAGTATTCTCCCTCATACTAGATCATCTCATCACGCCATCTCGGCTGATGACTTTTCGATAATCTCTTCCTGTAATTCATCCTTTGAGTTACTTATTAGGGAGAGCCTACTCATCGCCAAATTTAAACCTGCCCTTAACGATAACATCAGATCTGTTCCGTTTGCTTTATTTTAATTTATCTTCTCACCTTACTCTCTTGTTCTACCTTCTTCCCTCTCGTTGGCTAATTATGTTTCAACACCTTGTAAATATCCCTTTAATGTCCTTACCGAATTTATGTAACTTCACTTTGAAAATGTTCCGCGTTGGCAACAAAACTCCAGTAAAGCTTTTATAAAATTAACGTTTCTGCTATTTCTCTTTTATGATTCGTTCATGGCTATTCATATTAGAATTTTGAGCTGGGCTCTAATATTCATACTTAGGTTACTATTTCCGCCTGGTAAATCTCTGGTGAATGTTTTTAACAAAGACAAGGATTTAGAAAAAACTGAAACCCTAATTCTCTGCTCTAGTAGATAGAATACAAGTTATTTTTATAATTCAGCTACAGCTGCAGGTAATTGTTCTAAATCAATGACAAATTCATCGTCACAGTCACTTTCGTCAATAACAAGATTGTCGGGGGCAGCGTCCTCGACGTCCGACTCTGTGATTCCGTCGAAAGGGTCACGTTCACGTGATTGGGCAATAGCATGTTGAACAGTTTTGATCCGTGCTAGCCCAGAATGACATGGCTGATCCTCCTTGAAGCAATGGATGTGGTCATCCTCCGATCCATCCAAAGCAACAGTCAGTCCACAGCTCTTGAATGAAGCCACAATCACTGCCCTATCTAAACTAGCCCACGCTTCAAGGATCCACTTAACAATCTCTTTGCGGGGAGCACCACGCATATTTCCAGCAGCCGTGAAAGAATGGGCTTCACTAGCCATCCACTCGTCGTATTGCTCCGTTACCTTTGTTTTGAAAGGATTATTCCACACCACATCTGTAGCTTGGATGTATTTGGTACAACCTCCTGGGATTATTACTGTGTCAGTCTTTGATGTTACAAGTTCTGCTTTTACTGTGTCCATCACATGGCACTTGAAAGAATCCCAAGCTAACAGTAGTCGCGCGAATGTAAACTTCCCCAAAACATTTCTTGCAAAGAAAAGCGTTAGTTCCTCGTTCATCCAACCATTAGCAGATGACACAACCACACATTTTATTTACTTTTAAATTCTCCGTTGAGTTATTTTTAGCTCCAGGAAAGACAATGAAAGGTTTAAGTTTCGTCTCATCTGCCTTTGCTGTCAAACTGACCGACACTTTCGTCTTCTCATGGCCAGATGTTTTCATGTTTATCGTGTTCTTGCCAATAGAATCAACAGTTGTATTGGAAAGCATATCAGCGGTTTCATCCATAGCTATAATGTCGCTGTCTCCGTAAGAAAACTTTTCGTGCAGACATCGCACTTGTAAAACATAAGATATCAGTTTGTCAATTAGTCTCTCTGGATCCTTCCGACATTGAGTCGTTCTGCGCCGTATGAATAGACCATTTCTGGTCATAAACTTCTGAACCCATCCAACGCTTGCGGTGAACTTCGGCGGGATTTCCGTTTCCTTGCATTTTTCTTCATGTAGGCAGCGTGCTTTTCTTCTAATCATTTTTCTGGATACGCGAAAAGAGGCGCTTATTTGAGAGGGGGAGCTTATTGGAAGGAGGGCGCTTATTCGAAATATCACGGTTATCTTTCGTGTTTGGTTTTTTTTTTTTTGTTTTCAAGTGCCAAAGTACTTCAACGACATCTACCTTGCCCTTGGAAGAGGCCTTGGACAGATACAATCGTACGTCTAGTCACGGATGTAGACTTATGTAGGCCGTAGCTAGACTGTGGTGCAGGTTTTTTAAAACACGAACGAGATAGACTGCTCTGAAGTGCAATTCCCTTCGCTATTATTGCAATAGACTTGCCACAAGTCGACCACTTTAGAATCGCCACTGTCGGGCATTGACTGGCGAAACCGTGAGACGATCTGCGAGCTAAGTAGTGTCAACTGGTTAACTTGTTTCACTTGCAGGAATTCATATCTGATTAGCTATTCTAAATAGCGAATGTGGCTAGCATACGTCACGCCATCACAATAAGGTCGTTTGAATATGTGCTTGTTATTGACAAGATTGATGACACCCCACCCCCCAACATCACCCGGGTCCAAAAATTCGCGGCTAAATTTGCTGTATTGCAAGTGGGACAAGTCCTTTCCAGCGGAGAAGCACACCGTGAAAAAGAGACTGGGAAGGACTTGTAGCAAGTCTATGATTGCAGTTGTGTCGACAAGTTCTCATGTTGACAAGTTCTCTTGTCAAAAAATGCGGTTAATGACGTTTACTTTGATAATAAATTGGACTGTCTGTCTTACACAGACGGCTGTATTATATAATACCGATTTGTTGATTTATTACTCACTTCTTTATTTGCCATAAGGGAGAAGCGAATTAGGCATCTGTGGACGAGTGTCCATAGTTGAAATTGGTTTTGTAAATAATGAACGTTATTTAGCTTCGTGATCTCAGTTTAAATGTGATTTTCGATGAAGTTGTGGAATCTCATACATTATTGATATTATTCACTATCAAGCTTTTTAGGAAGTGTCCAGGGAATATATAGGCGAAAAATATCCATCTTTGTAGGTCTCAAAAATGGTTTTTTTTATGAGTTAATGAATTTTTGAGTCGCGTCAAACATTTCCAATCTTCCTATATTTACACGGCAAAGCCTTCACAATTCCTTTTTCTATACACGCATCGTGAATTCCGCAAAAAACAAGATTTTACCGCACCCTCCTGCAGGATTGCGTATGGTTCTCGCGGAATTTTTGATAGGAATAACACTCCTATCAAAATCCCGCGAGAACCACTTTTTGCGGGATTTGCGGATAGATGTATTGAATTCGATTTATCCGAGGACTGTTTGTCCGAGAGAGAATGCACTAATTTTGTACTTGGCGTTGCACATTAAGATAAATCTTATTTTGTTGTTCAATAGATGGTATTCTCTAGCCTTTTTATCTTGTATTGTATTTTATATAGAACTGATTATTGTATAGTATATTTTATTTTATATTATGTAGTGTATGGTATATTGTATATTGCCATTATATTTTGCGTATATCTTAGAATATTGTATTGTATTGTTTTGTACCGTATTGTAAACAGGACTTTCAGGGCGATGTATTCTCCCTGTTGACTTTCATTCTCCTTTATACCAAATTCCCCTTGGTACCTTTTCATTTCAGGCTAAGTGTACCTGGCGATATCCCCCTGGCGAAGAAATCTATCGCAAAGTTAATATTTCATTCTTTGAAGTTGACGGGAAGAAGGAAAAGGTAGCAAATGGAAAAACAGATTAATTCTGACACATTTAGGAAATGGGTTTAATTTTGAGTAACATACAAGTCAGTTTACCGCTGGCTGGTTCAGTTCATTTATCTGCTTAATAACCCTACCAGAATGCTTCTCGAAATCAGAAATAACAGTAAAAATAAACTGCTTCCCACCCTATTTAGGACTTACCTGAGACGCACCATTAATGAGTTGGCTATTTATGCCAAGCAATAATTAGATTACGACCTTTGTGGTTAGCATGTTAATACCAACTTTCAGCAGTCTGTACCACAACGCTCGTGATGTAAAACGGTTTATGTTAGCAGGTCGCTGTTACATAAGTAGGGCAAATAATTTGGACTCTATATCAAGCTGGTCATAAAATGGTTATAAATATGTGGATAAAATTAAATTTCGAAGGAACAGCTCTCCAAAGTAACCTCACGGACGTCACACACCTCAGTGGAAGTTGGCGGCTGATTTTCATGAAACCTATACGTCTAGGTGGAGCATCGGATGTAATAAGAAGTTTGCAGGCTTTAATTTCTTTAGCCGTTCTCTCAAAACGTAATCATATAATTTGTGCTCCTCATGATCGACATTTCTAGTAATCTATTTCTTTAACGTATCTTGTTTTAGACCTATTGCCAAAATCTTTGTCTCCTTGCCAAGCTGTTCTTGGATCATAAGACTCTTTACTACGATGTTGAGCCATTCTTATTTTACGTCCTGACGCAACGTGACAGTACTGGCTGTCATCTCGTTGGTTATTTTTCCAAGGTAAGAGTTTGCAGCTTTGACACGGCTGTACAAACTATAAAATAAAGTCAGACATACCAAAGCATAAGTAAACACTTCTGGTCCTTGGTAAAAACCAGGGCCGGCGCTACGGAGTGTGTGGGTATGTGTGTGTTACCCCCAAGAAACATTTTAACTGCTCCAGTCGGCAGAGGTAGTTTATAAGTCGACAAATTCCGATCTTACTGCTAAAACAAACGAGTTTTTAGTTACATTGCAAAAAACATATCAAGACACAGATTACCGTTCAACTGCACTTCTCACCTCTTAGAATTCATTTTATTAAGCGTTTCAATCGCTTTTGCGATTGCATTCCATGGTATGTATATTTCTGCCGGTCCGTTACTACAGTGGCCCTCCCTTTTTAAAGTTTAAACGTCAATCGGCCGACAAAACAATAATAAAATCATGATCTGTTAACAGTGAAGAATTGCAAGACGGAATCCGTGTAATGAATTTTAAAAAACACGGTATGCAATGACCTGTGAGTGGTCCGTGTCTCCTTCACAGGGGTTTCCGTGCAGAGACTCATGTAATGCTTGTGGACGGAAGTAAGGAAATCGAGAAAAACATTGAATGAAACCTCTGCCTACTTTCGGTCGATATATGACCCTAAGGGTCGATATATGTGCTATTATATTTAATCGTGAAATATCTAAACGCTTCGCCAGTTTTTTGCTTTAAAAGTTAAAAATAATGTTATCCTATATTAGTTTGGATAGTTTTTATGCCTGTGTTTTTTAATTCTGGATTATACTATTTGTTCCGTCCCTGTCGCGGGTTTCCCGCATTTTCATATTTTTCCGAGCCCTTATTGGCTCCTTCATTCTTTCCTGGGGGGTCCAGAAATTCTTGGGGTTGTTTTTGTAATCCGCCGAGAGGAAAGCACTGGTTTTTTCACCAAGCTCATTTTGTAGCCTTTTTATTCTTAAAT
>JBAHVQ010000148.1:289937-310403 GCA_036872915.1 Nanipora kamurai
ACTGTACTGAAGATGGCATAAGTATGCCGAAACATGTATACAATTAAAAAATTTGTCGTTTATTTGAAATGTTTGACACATTTTATTACTTGTCCAACTTTTACGTTGTTAGTGACACTAGTAGCAGGATACGTATTTAAGCAACCAAAAAGAATTCATGAATTTTGATTTCAACATAGTTAATTTTGTTGGCTTATTGCCTTTTTTGCCTTTCATCTGAATGATTAGTGCAACCCAGGAGAGCAAACATTTTTCCTTGAGAAAATGAATGGTTTGCCAAAGGCATTAATATTAATAACACAGTTAATGAAGCCGGTCAGGTTTCGAATCTTCATCCTCTAACCGCTAACGGCGTTAAACTCAATCCCTATTCGTACTGGTTTGAAATCAAAGATATTGTTTTCTACTACAAATGTAAATCCGGTATTTTTGAGGTGAAATTGATCATTGCACCAACCAGTTCTTCGCTCAATCCGTTATAGTTCAACCGATTTTCTACATCCGAATTTATGTAGAATATGTCTCTGGAGAAACTCCTATTTTAACAGAACTGTATTTTTAAGGAATAGTCTTCCTTCTGACATCAAATCTTCATCATCCGTTACTACTCTAAGGACAAAACTGTAATGCCACTATATAAATAAAGTTAACTCAACCTCTGATGTCGATAGACCTCGAACTTGGAAAACCCTGTGTACGAAATTTCGTTTACTTCAAACCAACTGTTGTTCTTAGGTACTCCAATTCATGTCTTGGTATTAGATTAGTTTTAATTACATTTTTGTAATTATTTTAGATTGGCCTTGTTGTGTTTAGATTACTTTTGTTATGTATGTTGTTATTGTACATTCTGGTGGTACAAATAAAAATGGGATAATAAAAATACAAATGGGATTAACGTCCTGTCGTTTTTACCATCAGTCTTGTAGAGATTGCCAATCCAATAAATAAAAAAGCCAAAAAATAAATTAAAAAATAGATATGGTTGTCAGCCTAGCTTGAACGATATATCAGGCAGAACTGGTCCATTTTTGTAAGGTTTAATAACCCACCGAAAGTAAGAAATTGCAAAGATTCAAAGAGATTTCAGAACTTCCTCACTCCTCCAAAATGAAACTTGATTTTCCGTTGGCCCTACACTTTTTCAAGTTCGCGCATAATCAGGATGCGCAGTATCACCGCGACATAGCCCAATTGCCTGATTTCATATCGCGCTGAGAACTGGCACTAACAGATAATTATGGACGGAAGTACAAAAATATGTCGCGCTACAGAGACATGACATTTGTCTTGGGTCGCCAAATACTTTTCAACAGTTTTCTAAGTTACTTTACAAAATTTGGTGGTACTTGACCAATGCTATGTTTTAGTTTACCCAACATATTTTTATAGTTCCGTCGGAAATGGTTCTCCCCGCGATATGAAATGAGGTAAATGGTTTGAACCTGGGAGAATCATGACATGTTTGTGGAAGTTGATCATCCAGGTTAGTGAGTTTTGAGAAAGACTGTTGGTAGAAATGACTGACGTTTCGACCGCCTTAGCGGCTTTCATCTTCAGAGTCAAAAAGAGAGCAAGTATCACGTTCGCCTGCATTTGTATCTGGTTCGTGCGTCATAAGTGGGCGGTCGTAACGAACGAACCAGATACAAATACAAGCGAACCTGATACTTACTCTCCTTTTGACACTGAATATGAAAATATTCGTATATATTTTCGCAACGACAAGGAAGTCACTTGCTATTTTTAACGGCGATCAGTAGACCGGCACGGGGAAAAACCGCCAGACACGCAAGAAATAGAAATTTGCATTCGATAAAAATGAAAACAAAAACAAGGGAAAC
Organism: Nanipora kamurai; assembly: GCA_036872915.1. Classification (NCBI taxonomy): domain Eukaryota; kingdom Metazoa; phylum Cnidaria; class Anthozoa; order Scleralcyonacea; family Helioporidae; genus Nanipora; species Nanipora kamurai. Next base: position 291,782 of record JBAHVQ010000148.1, read on the forward strand.
AGTGTATAAGCTAATGTTTCTATCCTCCCATGCTAGATAAAAGCAAAAACTTACGAGGTAACTAAATAAAAGAAAAACGTTTGTTGAGCCCATGGGGATGAGTGGTTCCAAGCTTGAAAATGAGACGCTTTTTTTGTCTCTTGCGGCTACCATTGCTACCAGAGATGGCACAAACTTTCATATCCGAAATGGAATGGTTAACGCTGTTGAAATGCCGGGCAACAGGTTTGTCAACATGGTTCCTTATGAAACGAAGATGCTCGGCAAACTTGTCAGAGAATCGTCGGCCAGTTTCTCCGATATAGAATTTGGAACATCTATCACGTGACATGCAATAAACGATGTTGGAGGAGGTACACGTAAAATTACGCCGAACAATGAAATTACAATTGGGTCTACAAATGGAGGTGTTTTGACGAAGAAAAGGACATGTGTAACAGCGGACTCAAGAACAAGGAAAAGTGCCGGCTGGTAATGATGAATTTTGTTTCATAGCACTGTGTACTAAGTAGCCTCGAATGTTTTTATTCCGTCGAAATGAGATCAATGGATTATCGGTGAAAATAGCCGATGTCTCAGGATAATTTTTCAAGATATCAAAATTCTGAATGATGGTATCCCTAATTTTATAGTTGAAGGGATGAAATGTCAGTACTAAGGGAATCTTTTCTGCAGAAATTTGCTCAGAAGATGGTTTTAGAATATCTGAACTAGAAACATTCGACGTTTTTTGGATAGCAGTGTCTGATAAATTTGAAGGATAATCACATTGGGCAAAAAGATCTTATTTCCAAGGACTTGGTCTCAAAATCTCGAAGACGCAAGAATTGGGAATAAGGGATCGATTTCTTAGTACGCTTGGGGTGGGAAGAAAAAAACAAAGGATAACTATGAGAATCAGTAGGTTTGTAAGCCACGGACTAAAAAGCTCGAAATAAGCTCGGTAGGGCAACTACAAGTAGAAACAATTGGCTTACCCGGATTATTACGCTTATGAATTTTGGGCAGGAAATATATAACCGGAGTTCTATAGCTGGTGTGTAACAGGTTAGTGGCGAAAGCGGGCCAGTCTCCGGCTTGAATAAAATTATTAATGGCAGATTTTACGATTTTTTGGTAAGATAAAGTCCGAATCTAACATGTTGTAAAAAGTGGTATCGCTGAGTTGACGAAGAGCCTCTTGTTTAAACAAGTCCGTTCAAAAGCTTTGTCAGCAGATTTAAAGACAATTTTGGTTTTGTACACCTAGTTCGACATCATCAAGCGAGTAACTAATCAAAGATGCTTGGTGTTATTAAAGACAAATTATTATGGCATGAGCATGTTGCCAACATCAATATGAGAAGGTTTCAAAAGGGTTAGGAATAATGCGTCGAATGAAGTCCCTTCTTTCCAAAAAGGCCGTAAACCTATTGTATAATACATTGGTTTTGCCTCATTTCTTCAGGGTGTCCCGAAAAAAGCAATGCCGCTCATCAAACATTTCAGCGAACCTTTTATGAAAAGCGAAACACGATGGCGTTCTTAATTTTTATTGCGTGCAAATTCTACTGAATATCGTACATCTACTTAGTAGGTAGAGCATTTACACGAAAGGTAGCTCTGAGCTTAACTTGTTCAATTTTTTAATACAAACGGAGAGAATTGTTGGGTTGCAGGTGCAAAAGAATTATATATCAGATGCTATTGTATCTACCGACCAACATGGCCGCCGTGCCTTTGTCATCCGGGTCTCAGGAAATTGATTCCAAGCCACCAATGAGAGTACATTTCGTTGTCATGGAAGGATGTAAAATTGTAAATAATTATTCGTTTCTGTCAAGTTCAAGCTATAAAATCAGAATGCTAGGTTGTCGTGCAGGTATATTAATTTATAGCTTGGACCGCAATTCAATCCACAGTACCCCCAAATTCAGAGGAAAGGCATTTTTTTGGAAACACCCTATATTATTGTCCAACTATTCGGGTTAACTGTTCTAAAACATTTCCAGAAAAACTACAACAATTACAAAACGTTGTAGCAAGAATAATAACTGGAGATAGCTATGAAACGAGACCAATTGAAGTTTTACATAACTAAAATTTGAAAATGTAATCCGAACGAAGAGATGATCTACTTGTAGCCGTATTACATCAGCCCACGGCAAGGAAATTGTCATCTCATATAAATGAGGAATATAAAATATTAAACAACTCTAGACACAAATTTAGAAGCAATGGTTCTGTGTTGAAATTTCCAAAGCCGAGGACTAGTGCACTTGATAGGTGTTTCTTTTACCTATTGAATATATTGAAGCATTGAGTGAAAACTTCGCAAAGGCTCTTGACGCCCTGATGAAGAGGAAAAGTAGAAAACACTTGGTAGTTGAACACTTGGTTGAATGTCTGCTTAATATTGAAAACAATCGGCGACCCGGTCGCAGGGAAAAAAATAGTTTGTTTTTGGTAAATCAGAACTATCCATTGGGAACTCGGTCGGCGACGATAAGTGACTTATGAGAACTAGGCTTAAAATCAGTTCGTCATTTGTGCTGCCATACCTGAAGCCGCGATATAATAATACTGGTGGAAAGACTGAATATTGAGCAGAAATCTTGTGTAAATGCTCAAAGAAAAGGAGTTTCAGAAAAACAGGACATTGGGATTGAGATTGAGAATGTCATTATGAAGGACAGTTATTTGAAGATAATTACGCATTGCAGGACACGAAATTTCACATTTTGCGTGAGCGTAGGCGTACGAGCACACACATTTATTTGTGGGAGGGGACATTAATTTGCCCGACTGAAATGCAAAGTGCCCGACTTTTGATATCACACGATCTACGATCTAGTCAACGTGTACAATCGTTTTCCCATAAGATTACTTGTATAATAATGGCATATAATATATCAATATAGATGTCCTTATAGCTATCCCAATGGTTTATAACCTTTTAATCGCGCGCGATTAATTTGTTTATCAAACCACAGTAGTCACTTCCCGAGTCTGAGATCGCTATTGCCCAAGTTGACTTATTTTCTTGTCTGTCTGGTGGGGTTCCAGCCCTCCCCGGCCTATGCGTCTTATGCGTGTGAAGGCAGAGAGGATGTACCATATACCAGTTCTAGTAGGTTAATATGTAATCTCCAAAGGTTGTTCATGTAGATCAGTCATGTTAGCATAATTGTACTATTTAGTTAGAATAAATTAATAAAATTATAAAAAGAATTGCAAACACAGGACGTTTATCATGGAAAGAGAAGATATTCTTTTTTGAAAACAAACTTAGAAGACAAATACTTTTACATTTTTTCGACATCTGACTTCTTTCTTGAGATATTAAGATTTATTTGATGTGTAAATTACACATAGTGTATAATGAGTTATAAAAAAATCACACATATCTCTGAAAGTATTCTATTAAATCACTAGATACTTTGTCGGTTTAGTTTTATGAGGCAAGTACACCCATCTTCATAGTTTCATGTGCCATTGTTCAATAATTTCAACAATATTGAAAGGTTTACAACAATTTATTATGCAATGTCACGAGTGCAGGGTGTTATTTACATATCAGAAAATCTTAATGTCTCAAGAACGAAGTAAGATATGTAAAAAGTGTAAAAACTGTTACGTTATAATTTCAAGAGTTCTTTCAGATAAGAAAAACTTAATTTTCATTACATGGACAAGTACTTGTGATAAAATGGGCAACGAAAGGTATTCTCAGTGAGGATATACAAAACACGCTATTCACCGGCTATGGCCACTGGTGTCTAGAGCTGAATGGCCGGGTCACTAGTACCGAGGCCACTCATCCTTGGGACACCGGTTTAAGTCAGCTGTATATTCCCAGTTTCCTTCCGTTGTACAAGAAACTCCAGCAATGATCCTGCACACTTATGAAGTAATGTTTCGCATAGTCGTGACGAAAATTTTCCATTAGATTTTTAAATTATTAACCCTCGAAGATTTAATATGCAGGACAGCGGTGTTTATCTCCAAGTTTAGCATTTTTCGCCCACTTCCTTTTCGATTTTCGACTTAAAACCAACACTTTTGAAATCTACGGAAAATCCTGACCAAAATGGTCCATTTTTACGTTACTTCTGGTGTTAGCGTTTTTTTTGATTGCTCTGCTTGTTGCTGCACAGCGAACCGTCACCAAAGGCTGAGGCAGAGTTATTTACCTTGATTCTTAGCGTTTTCTTGACCGTTAAAACGTTACCGTAACAGCACTTTTTTTGCAAAAGTTATTTTTTTTACATTATCGATCTTCACGCTAGTCATCTGGTCGGGTGACTGCAAAGTGATTTCGACGACTTTCTCGAGTTTGGACGATTTTGTTAAACCTTTAAAACTCAATGTTTTAATTACAGAACACTGCTACTCTTCTCCAATTATTTTTTTATATTTTCTGCTCATTTCCATTTCGATTTTTGACTTGAAACCATCATTTTTGAAATCTGCGGAGACTTTTTGATCAAAAAAGTTTATTTTTGCGTGGGTTACTTCCGACTGGTGTTGTTGTGCAACGAACTGTCACAAAAAGTAGTGGCGGAATTTGTCCTTGATTTTTAGCGTTTTCTTGACCGCTACAAGTGTTAAAGTAAAACTATTTCGATGATAATTCTCGTCATGGCAGCAGATAACTCGTTTATTAACAATCTTTGTTTTATTTATTTATCATTTTGCAAGATCATTTGTCTTTCAGAAACCATAGTTATTTAGTAATCTCGGTCTGCCAACCGACTTCAAGTTACTGTGTGAATGATATAGTGTGTGGAACATAATCGGCACAATTATAAGAATATAAAAGGATCATTTGTTTGTCAAAACGCAGCGGAAATATCGCCTCTTGAGCTTTGTACATTTGAAGTTAAGACACTAATTTTGGTTAATCCATACTTATTACATTTTTTCTATCTACAGGCCTAGACTTGAAAGATGGATCCTTTTTACTTACTTCAAGTAGCCTTTAGTTACGTTCAGCACGCTCGGCACGCTTGGAATCTGCGTCTGTATACTGATGCTTGGCAACATTACAGTAACGCATTGGAGTTCTACCATGTTGCTGGAAACCATGATCCAGCACTGTGGTCTCAAATTTTGCTTGAGCGAGCTGAGGTGTTAATGACAATGCAACATTACGAGGAGGCAAAGCAAGATATTGACCATGCATTAACAGTTTATCCTCAACAAGGCTACAATCCTGTAAGTATAGATAATTTAGCACGCTACAGTGCATGTACTTGTGAAGACTTCTAATGTTTATTTGTTTGATTTGTCCTTAACCTACAAGTACTCAATACAGCCCCGTAACTGGAGAGCTCTGGTCTTTGCAACCCTTTTTTGTAAAACCCATCGTAGCTTTGTCCAAAAATAGTTTATACGAATAAAAACAGTAAAAGTGCCAATACATTTCGTGAAGAGATCTTAGATTCCAGAGTTGGTATTATTGGATCAACCATTTCAACTAATGGCCACGAAAAAAGTAAAATTTTGGTTGAACTAAAATGGTGTACTGAAGCCTTGTGCACGTACTTAAGTGTAATTCCTTATTATTACCAGCAGTTTACCCATTTCATCCTGGCAGGTTTTTGTTGAAATGGCAGGTTTCTTAATGGAGCTTTTTTTTACAGTTTTCTATCAGCCATTTTAAGCGACTTTTAAGTCGGCTTATAAAGCTGACCAATCAATTATTCCGATAAATCATGCAAAACAGACTAACCCAACATTCGATGCTAATCGTAATCTTTATGTTGGAAAAATGGCGCTGGGGAATTTCTATCCAAATTTGAAGAAAAACTATGCTATTAATTAATTAGTTGTTATTTCCAAAAAAAATGGGAATGCAGCCAGTCGGATGACTTTTTTTAAGGTCTTTTTTCCTTTCAGAATGAAGCCAACAAATGGTTGCAGTATGGAGATATGGTAGTAAATAAACCTATTGTATTGCTATCATGTTATTCAGCTGCTTTGCATTTTGCTTCTGGAGATAACAGCCTACAGGGTCTTATACACGGTCGCCGCGCTGCTGTGCACAGTGAACTCGGGGAAAATCAAAAATGTGACGAAGATGTTGGGAAATGCAGAGCGTATCAACCTGAGACTGCCTTGGTATGCTTTGATTTTATAGTCCCCATACATCACAATACCTACAGATTACGTAGTCAATGACGATGATTTAGTGGTGCAATATGCGGGCCGTTTACGCGAGAGAAAATAAGCCGCGGCCAATATAAACCTGGGTCAAACTAAGCCGTGTCCAAGATCAGCCTAGGCCAAAATAAGCCGCGAACAGTACGTTTATACGAGTGCTTTCGCGGCTTATTTTGGTCGGTAACAACTTCACTGAGGCCCATTTATACAAGTGTTCGCGGCTTATTTTCTCTCACAACAACGACCCTATGGTTGCTTGGTTTTACTATATGAATCCGTCGGCTACTTTAGTGGCTGCTAGGGGAGTGCAAACGGATTTCAGGGAATGTTTATGCGGTCTTTTAACTTTTTATCTTGAGGAACAAACTCCTGCACACGTTGCTATACCAGTTTTTGCATGTTCAAGCTTCCTGTGAGCCTAGGTGTAACTGATCAAGAACTGATTGCCTGCTCTGATGCAATCTAGTATCACCAATATGCTAATCCGAATTCAACATATTGGTGGATCTAGTGATGGGTCAGCCTGGCTATTCCCCAACCTCCAAAGTGGCAAGTAAACTACATTTTTAAAAAGACTCGAAAGTTAGAGTGTCAACAATTTGCTAAATTACACTGAGGGAGGACAACTTCTGTGCTGGTAAATGGTTATTAAGACATTTATTGAAAAGGGGGTTCGGCTGTCGCTGGATTGCCAAGAATCACCAGCTGAAGAATTAAGTTAACATAACTCCGATTGCAGTCAGGCCATAGCTTACATCACTTTCATTCTATTCGATAATTGCTGAGGTGAATCCACTGATTTTCACATGCAGATATGTTATCGGCTGGCTGTTTATAAACTATAATATTTTAACTTGAGTAGAAGTATGAACTCGGGGAGAGAATTGACCTGTGGCTCAGTTGGTAGAGCGTCGGACTAGTAAACCGAAAGTCGCGGGTTTGTATCCCTGCCTGGCTAAGTAGAGTTTTCTCTACTTGTCCGGTATGGTTCGTCACTCGGAGTAACAACTATAATATTTTAGCCTGGATTCTAAGAAGGGATTTTGAGTTCTTTGATTTTGTGAAAAAATAGCATGTATACCTTAATTGTAAGAAATATATTGTATTAAAAAGAAAGTTTTTTTCTCTTTCTTGAAAAGTGTTCTTTCAATAATGATATAATTGATTAAAATTTCTGATTATTTAGAGTATTGGCTGTGGTTGGAAGAATGAGGGAATTCGCCTATTTCAGGATAAAAAAATCAAAGATTCTATTAGAGTCTTACAGCTTGCAGAAAAATTCCTGGTGCCATTTGGTACCCATCGTCATCTCAATGGATTACTAAACCAACATCTTCATGATTGCTTTAATTTTATAACATCTGCAGCGTGGAACCTAAAACAATATCCTAAGGCTTTACAAGCTGGAAAGAGATGCTATGAACTGAAGTCTGATATGGACAAGGTTTGTATAATGGTTAAAAATAGAGTCGACATTAGGGATATAGACCGGGTAAGTGTACTGGTGGGCTTGAGTAGTGTTTAAATACGAACAGTAGCGCTTTATCAAGTTTAAAAATTCCACCTCTCAGCGCGAGAATTTTTAAACTTGGTAAAACACGTACTGTGAGAATTTTTAAACAGCTTCAAAAACGTCGCTTATTAATTGAATTTCTACCGTTATAGAGGCTTTGCACCATCACGTGACTTTCATAGCAACGATTGCTACCCGCCATATTGGATGGCATATGAATCAAAAACATTACAGAGGTCATTGAGAGATAAGCATCGATGGGGAAATTTTGTGTTCTTGGCTGTGAAATGCGCTCAGAACGCAATAAAAACGTTTCTTTTTATAATATATACTTTCAATTATTTGAGACTCGAAGAAAAAAATTGCTTGCCAACATCAGACGCAGTTTTGAAAGGGGAAATAAAAAAGTTTTCGTCTGTTCTCTTCATTTCCATCAAGGTATTATAATAACTGGATTGATTCTCAGCTCTTTTGAGGTTTTTTTTGTTAAAAAATCGTACCATTTTAACGGGCAAACCGTCCTTGCTTTACATGAAAGATCATCCAGACTGTGCGCCATCGAAAGACATGGGACATTCTTCGATCACCGTGAGAAGTAGTACTTCTTACTCCACGAAACTTAGTTCCATGAGACTTCAGCTATACCGTAGCTCATTAATTTACTTGACACACTCACAAGAAACCTCCGTTTTTAATAGTTTAAATTTCCCACCTGTCTGGACTAAATCTGCGTCAATATCTCAAATATTCAGAATTTTAGAAATGCTTTGCGGCTTGACTAGACCAACTTTTTGATCTTGAATAATTAATTTGAGTTGTTTTAACTTTTCTGTTGTAGTGTATATTATTACACTGTCCAGCTAATTTTTCGGTCCGTACGCAAAGTTATAAACAGCTCAAGATATTACGATATTGACCGCCTTGTGAATGCGCTTCTAATTCCGGACCGGTAAGCTTTAGCGGGAAAACGTCTGAGTTGATTTTTAATGAAAATTAAGGAGAAATAGGTATCCACATTGAAGTGATCAATAGAAGAAAACGTGTTGGATTTTTAATGATTTTTTTTAAGCTTTTTGCATTAAAAAAACGGCATATGAGGTTTTCGTGGAGCTAAAGAAACAGGTATTGAGGTTAGGAAAACAGGGACATTTGAAGACGAAAACTGTATATAAATAGAAAGTGACTATTAACCAAAAGTGCACAATAAATTCCTTATTAATCTCGTTTTCTTGATTCATATTGTTAGTATTTCCAATGATTTCGTTTACTGACCTCATGCTTAATCAATAGGTATTTTATGCTCTTTATTTTTCTGATAGCAATCCGTTATTTTTTTTTTCAGAATGAAGCAATTCGTTGGAAATTAAAAGGGAATGACATTTTTCAGGAAGGCAGATATCAGTTGGCAGTTGAATGTTACAGTCTAGCGATTCAATATACTCCTCCTGATGAAACCGACCTTCAGGGAAATTTACACAGCAATCGATCATCAGCTTATTTAAGACAGAAGCAATTTGATGAGGCTATAGAAGACGCCAGAAAATGTTTGAAATACCGTCCTCATTGGTCGCAGGTATGCTTTAGTTAATTGTAAATTTTATGTTTTTTCTTTATTAACTCTATTCGGTCTGACCACTTAAATATTCGTTAACCGTGTACGATGATCGACTTGTTGCGTGAATATCGGCTCCAAACAAAATTCTTTTGAAATCTAGATGAAAAATTAAGTAAGAAAAGTTATTCTTGCGGAAGCAAGGTTCGTTACGCATGACATGAAGTTTAGCAAAAGTTTTTGCATCTATTTTTCTAATTCTTCCGTGTGTAATACGTTAGACTAACAAATGTTTGTTTGAAAATCTAATTTTTTTTCGGGTTCTCGAAACGACTGATTTGAAGACAGTGAGAATCTTGTCGACTTTAGCTTTTTTGATGTGATTTTCTTTACTCTATTTGGTTCTATCCCTCAAATATCTGTCACCAATGTGCAATGAAAACTTTTGACATTTTTACCAACTTGCCGTCGAATTTCGTCTCCAAAGCAATTTTTTTTGAAATCTGCATAAAAAGTTGAGTCCGAAAAATGCTTTTTATTACGCGTAATAAGTCATGGTTCGTTGCAGTGCAAAAAACCGTGGCATGATCTTTAGCAAATGTATTTGAATTGTTTTTATTCAATTTCCTCAGACCTTAGTGAGTTAAGGAGACTCCCTCGGGTAATTTTTGATAGGAGACTGGTAACTACGTATGGCTGGACACTCATGCGTAGATGGCGATCTTGTCGAATCGTTTTTCTATCACGACAGCACCGTTCATGTTACTGCAAATTAATGTGAAATTTTTGAATGTTTGCTTCTGTGAATTTCTTTTAAATTTGGTATTAAAGCAAACAGAGTAAGCTTAACAACTTGTCCACAAAATTTTTCATGACACAGAAGTTTTAAAATCTTAAAAATATTCTTTCGTCTGATGTATACCAAGCTCCCACTTGAACCAGATTAGTGTTCAGCGTTTAGTATCCCCTAAGTTTATTACAGAAAATCTGTTTTCACAACCTAATATGATATTTTGACATTTTATTCTTTAGTGGAATGTCTAACCTTATGTCAACTTTCAGGAAAATTCACAGAAAAAATTCGAAGACAACGTGTCTTAAATGTGATAATCGTGAAAACATGCTATGTTCCAACGTTATTATTACCATCTTAACAATTGAAAATTGCACAACTCAACAAATATGTCATGTTTATTATGTTTCTTCTACAGTTAGACACACTTTGTACTGAACTTTCAACTATTTGAAAGATAAAAATGGCAATAAATGGTGACCGTACTAATTACATCTTGTAAACATGGAAACTGTAGGGAGACAACTTATGACAATGCTAAGAAAACAAAGTAATTAAAAATGAGAGTTCATTGAAATTCCATGGCAAGAAGAAAATCAGTGAACTGGTTTTATAAGAACCACAAAATAAATGTGATGAGCTGGCAATCACTAACATCACTTACGCTCTTGTCTCCGTTTAATTAGTAACAGTATGAGAGTTTGACAGCTTACATTTTGTGAGTGTTTTGCTCGGTTTGATGATATCTCGTTGCAGGAGGATTCTCCACATCTCACAGTTTGTTTTGATAGTATATTTGTGTCGTAAGTTTCCCGAGATAAAGACATATTCGGAGAAACAAGTATTGTTTTAAATCGAGACGAGTTAATCTGTTGTGAAATTATATTAACAACGAATATGGTTGTATTTATTTGGGAAGAGGCGGTTGTATTAGGGTTAGAAAAGAGGAACATCCACAGACAAAACAAAAATATTGCTGAACCAGATGCTGTACATTAACGACTCATGGTCGTCTGATACATACAAAACTCCCACATGAATTTAGTGGTCTACTATTACCTGTACTTACATTTCATTCCTAAAATAGCTATTTACACGGGCGACTTTTATAACGATTAATGCGGCGACTTGATCTACGATTTTAAGCGCGATTTTTGCCAATTTCACTGCGATTTTTTGCCAAGAAATCGCCAATGTTTGAAGCGTGCTCGAATTTTAATGCAATTTGGTGGCGACTTTTATTTGGATAACATCCAGAAGCTGCGTTTGACATACCCCGAAGGCTGGTTTATATCGCGGAAAAATAACGGATGAAATTATATGCAACTTGTGCAGCCAACACAGCCAAGCGGATACCATACAATTCACTGTCTCTACAAACTCTTCAAAGGTGGCAGAGTCTGATCCCAAATATTTTCGATAACATTCGGGGTTTCTAAAGATTTTTGAACAAGCTATGCCCCGTCTGTTTCCTTCATAACAATCTATCACTTGATACAAATATATCGTTTTCTTCCATTTTTTTGTTTCACGGCGAATTAGTAAAACTGTCAAAATACATAAACTCGCTATTTCATACTGTTTACCTTTTTCTCAGGTCCGTGTATATTTTATTTTCGTAATAGCTGCCATGATTCACGAGAAAAGGGCATGCGCTATTTCATCTCCCTGCTCAGCGTGGCAAAATTGCAGTCAAACCGCCAAGAGAATGTCCTGAGATTGGTATGAAAAATCGGAGGGAATAAGCACCCATGTAAACAGATCTTAATTACGGTAACACCCAACACAGAAGAACATGGACAGCGGCCAACACCCCCTGAATATTACTCTAGAAAAGTATTGTGTGTATATAATAAGTTTTTTGAAAATTCCACATCGGTCTTTCATTAAATAAATAAACTAGGACAGCTACAATTGATGGAAACGAGTCAGCCCTCTTGGTGGGGCTAGCCCTTGTAAGAGGGCTGGATTTCACGTCGCATTCACATGAGAATTTTCTACCTGTTTAAGGAGGGCTGGCCCTACAAAGTCTCAGTCTTCTTAGGAGAACCCGCCTTAATGAACGGTAAATTTCCAAACGTCCTTGGGGAGATCTCAGGTAGTCAACAGAGATCCCGCTTGGGAGGGTTGGCCTCCCCTCATGTAAACGAGAACAAATTTTACAAAGGATTTGACTGAGTGGCGAGATCTTGGTAAAGAGGATCAGTCCTACTTGAAAGGCTGGCTTGCTTCAATATAAATACTTCCTTAGACTAAGCAGATATACCAAGTGACCTGCATTTTCCACCACCAATGCAATCCATTTACGAGCGAACAATCCCCCAAAACCTGCCTCACTCACATACTATGATACATCATACGCTGGTTCACTAGAGCTTAGCCTAGATCTAAACCAAGGCCTAAGTCTAAATTTAACCTTAGGGTGAAGTCTAAACGAAAGCCTAACATTTACCCTAATCCTAACCCTCAAGCTAACCCTAAAACTGATCATGATGATAACCAGAACTCAAATACTAACTCCCTCGTTGAAATAAACCGATCATTACCTGTTATGTGTAAATATATATGTCTTGGGACTAGAGGTGTACTGAAAATAAACTAAATGTATGATGTATATCACATAGATGTCAAGTCTCCAGCTTTCAGACTCAATCTCCAGCTCTCCAGGCGAGCTAGCAAAATCTCCAGGTAAACTTGTGTTAACAATTTTCAAATAAATGATCGTCCCGCAAACGTAAATCTGGTCGTGATCCAAGAAATCATGAAATCGGCAAAAAATCAGCGAGAAATCTGGACCCCAGAGCCCTTTTCTTCTCCTCTTTCCTGCTCGTTTTTATTTTCCCGAAGTGACCTAATTGGCGAATTTGTTTTCGCGCATGCCTATGGTGACATCACATGTGAATCAGTCTCCCAGCGTTCGGTTCGCACCGCCATCTTTGTTCTGTCTTCTGTTGAATAATCATGTGTCAGTGATGATGGAATCCAAATAAGAATATTCAGGGCTTTCAATTAGTAAAGAGTGCAATGCTGCTCAACCTTCGGCACCCAAGAAATCAAAGAAAGACAAGAAAAGGAAGTATAAATGCAAGTACAAGAAGGGTTGGGAAAAGAAGTGGTCTTTTATTTCGTCTGTTAGCCACGATTTATACCGCGTTCGATGCAACATGTGCGCCTTGACGTTTAGTTGTGAATATCAGGGGGAAAAGGATATATCAAGGCATGCTTTGCCAGAAAATCACAAACGAAATGTGGCGGCTAGATCTACTCAAACAAAGTTACCATTCTTGGCAGCAAGCGACCCATTAGTTGACAAGGTCACCCGTACAGAAGTGAAAGTGGCCGCCATGTTGGTCCAGAATAATATTCGTCTGTCACTCGCTTAAGAACTGACGCCACTATTTCAAGATATATTTTCAGACAGCAAAAATTACAGCTAAGTATTCATCAAGGCGAACGAAAACAACGGGTATTGTTAGTGGTGCGATTGCACCACATTTCAAAGAGAATCTTGTGGCCACAATGAAAGAAAATCCCTTCTCTGCATGCATTGATGGTTCAAGTGATAATTCTGTTTCAGAATCATCCTCAGGGTAATATGAAACGATAAGTTCACATTTAACCTACACTGCTGAAGTCAACTGAAAAAGTTGACTCGAGCGGGATTTCAACCCGCACCTTCGGGAATCCGGTCCGGCGCTCTACCTGTTGAGCTATCGAGATCTACAGGGATTGGAGGCGAGTTATCATCCAACTTACGGTAAATGTACGAGATATTCTCGCAACAACTTAACGCTATCCTCCAGGATGGATGTGCAGTGTTTCAATTCTATTTCAGAATCATCCTCAGGGTAATATGAAACGATAAATTCACATTTAACCTACATTGCTGAAGTCAACTGAAAAAGTTGACTCGAGCGGGATTTTGAACTCGCACCTTCGGGAATCCGGCCGCAATCCACCAAACTAGCCCAAGCACACGGCCTTCCAAAAACGAATAAACCTTTTGATGAGTTACCTCGATTCCGACCTATCATTGACACTAATGGCACCACATACCAAGCTGTCGCAAAATATCTCTCCCGACTGCTTAATCCACTCACCCTTAATGACTTCAGCCTGCAAGACAGTTTCGACGCTATAACACTTATTGAAAACATTCCACAGAATTTATTCGCCGAAGGTTACAGATTTGTCTCCTTTGATGTTAAGCCGTTGTTTACGAACATCCCTCTGAAGAAAACCGTTGACATCATCTTACACAGAATTTACAATGATAAACAACTAACTACTACGCTCAAGAAAAGAACAAACTGGAAAAGGTATTGTTAGATTCCTGTACGAAAACACCTTTTTCTTTAAATGGAGATCTGTATAAGGAAATTGATGGTGTCGCTATGGGTTCTCTTCTCGGTCCAACTATTGCAAACATAATAATGACTACACTAGAAGATATTGTTAAGAAACTAAATTTTACGTTCGTTATGTTGGTGACACGTTAGTTCTCACGAAACCAACCGACATACCTATCATCCTAGACCAGCTCAACAGTTACCATCCCCAAATTCAATTTACACATGAAGAGTTCGTGGACAATCATTATGTTCGATTCTTAGAACATCATTATGTTCACTTCTTAGACATCAAAATAACTTCGTCTGATACTACAATTCTCCGCAAAAGTACACACACCGGCCAGTACATTCATCTATCCAGTTTTTACACCCTGGTCCCCATAAACTAAACCGCCTGGATCAGATCGTTATTCTATCGTATTCACAAGATTTGCCGCAATACAACTCTACTCACAGACGAAATACAAAACATTCGAAAGCTTATGTCATGGAACGAGTTCACCAAACCTGAACATGTCCGCACAACTTGTAAAAAAGTTCCGTACAGACCAAATCCCACCTAATCCTGACGATCTTATCCAAACCGCCATGGAAACTTCACAGCCCCTCAGAATATGGCTCCGTCTACCATATATTGGAAAACGTGGCCTTGTGTTACTCCGGAAGTTCAAGAAGAATCTCCATCGCCTGCTAAAACGTCCCTGTCAATTAGTTGTCAACTGGAAGACCACCACTACAAACTGCTCTTTGTCATGCAAGGAAAAAACACCAAAAGAATACCAAATTTCTGTGATATATAGCTTTTCATGTCCAGATTGCCAACAATCATACATCGGAAAAAAAGACAGAGGCTTTTTCACTGGAATAAAAGAACACACAACTTGCCCGGACTCGTAGATTCACGACCGCATCAATTCTTGTGAACAATTTCAGCACGTCAAAGTACTCTTTCAAATTTCGCTTGACGAACAAAACCCGGACGAAAAATCAACATATGTGATTTTATATTTAATAACTGTGTAATTATTGACAAACGCAATCACTGCTCGACATTTTTTTTACAAGGAAACGCTCACCATCCACCGCCTGAAGCCACAGCTCAACTATGGGACGAAAGCGTCTCTAGAACTCATTATATTCTAACAATAGATCTTACATCATTGTTTTGTGTATAAGCAGATCCCAGTTTCTGATAGTATTGGGTCGCGTGCGGTGTGATCACGGAGATTTTTGGCATTAATTGGCACTCTTGCTACTTGACGCTTGTTTAGTTTCTCTGCTTCTTTTTCACCAGGAGTAACTTCAGTTATGGTCTCGTATGATAACCTAAATAATGCATCTGCATTTGCGTTATGCTTTGAGGATCAGTACTTGATAACGTACTGGTATGCTGATAGTTGTATTGCCCATTTCCGTAAACGTGATGCTGCGATGGGTGCAATTTCATTCTTTGGACCAAGCCGCGACGTTAAAGGTTGATGATTATTTAACACTGTAAACTTTCGACCATACAAGAACTTCTGGAATTTACATATTCCAAAAATAATGGCTAACGCTTCCCTCTCAGTAATGGAGCAGTTCCTTTCGACTTTGGTTAAAGATCGCGAGGCGTAAGCAATTGGACGTTCACTTCCGTTTTCAGTGATACATGGCATAACGGCTACCAAGCCATACGGTGATGCATCCACTGCTAATTGTACTTGTAATTTGGGACTGTAATAAACTAACACTTGGGATGAAGCCAGAGTTTCTTTAAAAGTTTGAAATGAGGTTTTACATTCGGAACCCTAGCTTTAAGGTATGTCCTTTCACAGTAATCGATTCAGCGGACAAACTAGCGTTGCCATGATGGGAATAAATTTCCGATAATACTTTATTAATCCAAGAAATAATTGTAGCTCACTTTTTTTTTTCGGTTGACATACTTTTGAGCATCGCTTGAACTTTTGCAGGTGATGGGTGGATTACTTTACAGTCTAGCTCAAAAGCAAAATATTTGACTTTGGGTTGCATGATAACACACTTTGACTTCTTTACCTTTGCTCCAAGATCTTCAAACTTCTTAAGTGTTCTATGCAAGTTCTTAACATGCTGGGTATCATCCTCACCAGCGACAATTAGGTCGTCTAATATCGCTTCTGTTTAACTTAGGCCATCTGACATCTTGTCAATAATCTGTTAGAATATTGCTAGTGCGACTGCTACTCCAAAAGGAAGCCTAGTATACCGGAACAAACCTGTATAAAAGTAGATGATTATGGTGACATAAGGCTGTGATTTCTCACCGAAGACTACTTGTTGATAGGCATTACTCAAGTCTAACTTGATGAATAATTGTCCTCCATTTAACTTATTGGAAAGCTCTTGTATTGTGGGCATCAAGTACTCCGGGATATCCAGGTACGGGTTTACGGTTACTTTAAAATCACCACAAACTCTGACTGTTCCGTCTGGGTTAAGCACGGGTACCATGGGGGTGGCCCAGTCTGAACTTTCCACTTTTTTAAATACTCCTTCTGTCTCTAATCGCTTTATGTCAGTTGACACTTTGTTCCTAAGGGCGTAAGGTACTTGATGTGACTTGAAATACTGCGGTGTTGCATTCTCTTTACCTTTGAGTAGGGCAGTAACTCATTTAATGATACCTAATTTACCATCAAACAGCTTTGGGTACCGTCATACTATGTTCTCCAAATTTGATTTCAGTGGATTTCCTTGGTTGACTCTGTTAATTTCTTTTCAGTTCAACTTAATTCTGGACAATAAGTCTTTACCCATTAGTGCCATTCCCCCTCCTTTAGTGACAATAACTGGCAAAGTAGCCTCTTGTGTATTGTACTGAAATAAACAGTGGTTTCTCCCACCACTGTATCAAATGACCAGAGTAACTTTTCAACGTCACCTTAGACTTTTTAGGAGCACTGATCCTAACTGCCTCTTCCACATTTTCCCTGGGATCATAGTCACTAAAGCTCCTGTTAATCTCCCAACTCAAATTTATATTGAATGTTGTTAATTTGAAGTGATATCATAATTTCATCTGATATCCCTGATGGATTTCTAATGTCAAACATTGGGGCAATCCCTGTGAGACTATTCTCTAGAGTTATCTCTACTTTCATGAGGTACTTCAATTTCAGAAATACTATCTGGGGTGTCGACAAATATAATTCTCGTACCTCTCTTCTCTTACTTAAACACTGAACAGAAAGTCTGCTCATGCGGGAGCTTGGTAAATATCAGACGACCAGAGGACGGTCGTCAAGCTCATTCTCTCAGAAAAACGATTTCTGTGCGCTAGACGACAATCGAACCCGCAACCTTCTGATGACCGGTGAGACGCTCTAACCATTGAGCCACTACGACTCAGATGGCAAGCTAGGCTGGGAAACTTAGAAAGTCACGATATGATAATAATGATGGAATACTTAAACACTGAACAGAAAATCTGCTCATGTGGGGGCTTGGTAAATGGAATGGAATCAGCTTTGAATGGAATTAATTTCTGGGAGAATGAGCTTGACGAACGTCCTCTAGTCGTCTCTCTTTTTTGTTACCTTTGTCATGCTTTCCTTTTCACATTGGTTTACTAGAGGTTTGTTAAAAACTTTATCTAGCATATATGACACTCTGAATTCTTGTGAAAACACTTATCAGAGTGATCGTTTCGTTTCCCACACCTGAAACATTCTTGAAACTCTACCGTATTGACTTGATAGTTACCAGAAATGATTGAAAGAAAGAGTAATTTCTTTATCAGCTAGTTCCATTCCCACGGCGACATCTATGGCTTTCTTTAAAATTAAATCTACTTCTCCCCAAAGTTTCATTCTGATTGTTTTTGAATTGATACCACACACTAGTGGGTCCCTCAGAGTTTCATCACGATACGCACCGACTTCACATTTTTCGGCCAACTTTTGCAATTTTACAAGAAATTCTCTGATGGATTGTCCATCTTCCTGGACATATCTCTCAGCGATAACAATCGGCTTAGGGGTTAAAATTTTACCCATAATTTCCACAATTTGCTTGAAGGTTTAGTCGGGGCAGTGAAAATCTTCAGCAATGCATACATCTTCCCACCAATCACGGCCAGTAAGCTAGATGCTTCCTTATCTTCTTATTTCTAAACGCTGTACATGCGTCAGCCACTCTTCGTCTTTCGGATTAAAGGTCTCCATTCGGCCGACATACATACACACATACATACATACATACATACATACATACATACATACATACATACATACATACATACATACATA
>JBAHVQ010000148.1:317424-351352 GCA_036872915.1 Nanipora kamurai
TCCTCTTATCCCCATATCTACGCTAGCGAGAAACAACCTACACACTGTTAAATATGAACACTAAATGAAAATTAAACGGACCTTTGGTGCTTGGTTAACACGATATCCAAATACGGAAAGGAGTTCCTTTCGTATTCTAATCGATCGGGTCAAAAATGAAATAATGTTTTCGAAATAACCGACAGATTACGAAATAAATTACCAAAGAAACGACTTTCATACAAAAGACGACGGAAATAGAATAAGTAATAGGTTTAGGGATTAAATTCTATCTTAAATTAAATCTTGGTCATTACAGAGGTAAAATTCGAGATCGTTAGATCTGTCGCGTCAACTTCCTTCCTGTCTGATAGGAGCTTGCCTGCTTTAGTATCCGAGACTATATTTTTTGTTTTGTGTTTTTTTCAATGAGAATTCTTAAATTATTTGGATTTAACTTTTCTTCTATCAGCGTCCTAAACGCCCTTTTCCGGTGAACGACAGCCCCGACTCAAGGTGCCTGACAAGAGGAACTGACCGTCCAAGACTACACGTCCATCCGCTCAACGTAATTGCTTGACAGACAAACTATTTAATTGGAAGTTATACAGCCCTTTCTCTCATTTCTGTTCTTGTTTTAAAAGATTAGAAACATCAAGTTGCCAGATCGATCCGACATTAGACAGTAGCAACACGAGTTTAATTGCCTCTCTGTTATATCTCCCTTCATGCTTAAACTCATTAAGCAAAGTGTTGAAATTTCCACCCAAACTACTCCTTGTTTTAATTGTTTGTCTTACTTCCTAAACCACGATGGTCATATTTCAAAAGTTCTGCGAAGTGGTAAGGGTTATTATATTGTTATTTTTTTTTCAAAACGTCCTTCTGGGCAGTAACGGACAGTGGAAAAGTTTAGCTTTTACACAGATAATATCACTCGATCACTTGGGCATTTGTTATTTTCCTGGTAGCAATTGAAAGTTTGAAGGCGCAGACATACGGCACAATAATAAACGAAATGATATAGCAATTGTTGTATACCATGGATGAAGATGAAACAATTATTAAGAAGTAAGCATTGTACGAAAAGTATATCCTGATTGACCAACAGTTTCGTGGGGGTTTATTTAATTTCGTCCTTTTAAAATATTCGCCTCGGGTATACTATTTAATATTTTACTCAATTTTGGTTACACTGTGCCAAAAAGTACTTATTGTTTCGTAATATTACGTAAGCAAAATGGTTGGTTTTTTCATGATAAAAATTGTGGAATGCAACTGCAAATGAACATAACAACGGAACAGTATCCTTTAAGAAGACTCAGTAAAAAAATTAATCCTATTAATTGTTCTTTGACGGAAAAACACCAGACATAACAAGCTCGAGAGCTCTGAAAAACTCCCCTGCCAATCCTATAGATGTAATAAGCTTATCAAGATAACAACATTGTTCAGATTCATATCCTAAAATCCGTACCTCACCTTGAGCAACCATTTTTATCGTTCACCGATAAAAACATTCATTCTTTTACACGGTATTCTTTTTCATAACAAATGTGAAAGCACATTTCAAGATAATCGTTTTCCAAAAGTTAAAATACTGTACTCGCCAGTCTAATTACCGAAATAGTACTTACATGCACTGATGACTTGAACGGCGTTTAGCAAGCTACAGTGGTTAGGAGAACACAACGCAACCAACTTCGTCTGACTCTAAGCAGAAACTCTGTTCCCTAAATTCGTTATTTTTTCCCGATCGTTCAATCCTTGACTAGTCGCCAGCAGCTGATTTAATGTACCAAGTGCTCTTTATATTAAGCCCTAAAAGTCATCAATAATCAAATGATTATAATTGTAAAATGAGTAAGAAATTTAGATGACAAGCCGTTGTCCTGTCCATTGATTCGTCACGCCAACAAATCAAAGCGGATAAATTTCTTTAGGCAGCTCCTTATATAGCACAAAGGGCGAATGTTCAGCTATCAAACACATTTGTATGAGCAAAAACATCATTTGTTTCCTATACTAGCTACAGTAAATGCTGCACACGTCAATACAAGTGGCATATTGAAACTTCAGGGTCGAATCCGGACTAGAAAGTCTCAAGAACGCCTCAACGTGGAAACGAAAATAAATGATGTTCCCAAATAGTGTATACACATGCAAAGAATGCAATCATTCAAAATTTGGGGTATCAATTTTTCGGCTAATATATGGACAGAAGAACACATTAGAAGTTTAAATTAGTCAATATCAATACCACCTGTTCCATAAAAGAAGTAAATAACTTTTTGTTATAAGATGTGGCGGACTTTGTATGAAAAGCAACGAGGTCTTATCTAACGTAATGAATTAACTATAGATTGATTTTGATAATTTGATTATGCGTGCAATTAGTACACATTGTTAAACGAAGTGAGAAAGTAGGAGAACAAGAGGCTCTGTTGACACGAAAACGGGAAAACATGGACATAGTGTCAAGTAAACGTTTAATATTGAAATTTTATATTGGCGAGCTATTCCTTATTTTTCTTCTTATACTTCGTCATTATTACCCTTTCAAAAGAGCTCTAAAATCCTGCTACACGTTGATTAATTTATGACCTAGCTCAAATACCTGACAAAGATCTTACGATGGTAACAATCAAGCAAATTCTATATCCGTCCCGGGTCTCCTGAACAACGGTCGGGCAAAACTGGATCTCAGACTGCATTGTAAACAAAATTATGTGGGTCTTTTGTTAAAGGCGACATTTTGTATCTGTTGTACCATATCTGTAAGAATAAACTCTGAAGCTATTTCTCTACATCGCTTGAGGTTCAACTGATATTTTGAACGCAAATTCAGACGAACATTTTACAGTAACACAACACTGTTGTTCAAGCAAATTTGCATGCGCACTAATGTACAAACACGAGGAATCGGATAACGATGATATGACAGCTACGTGGCGGCTACCCAAATACATCTAGAAAAAGATTGAAAAGACGTTTGGGAAAAAAAATAACTTCAAATAGGCCATCTGAAAGATAACTCTGTCTATTTTCATAAAGCAGGATATCGAGAACAGAGAGGAAAACATCTGGAATTTTGGCAAATTATCTGGTTGCCATCAGAAAGTGCTTTTAATAGTAGAAGTATTTCACCAAGGGAATTGAAGCGACTCTTGGACATTTCCAGCAAAATGGGTTTCACAAGTATTAAGGGAAAAAACACTGAAACAAACAGAACTCTATCTGTAGTTGAAATGCAGCCGACACCTGGGTTGATGAAGACTTGATAAAGCACATCCGCACGGCATATAACGGAGCATTAATCCAGTAACATATAGCGTGAGTGTAGTGTAGACGGCTAAATTTAGCACAAAAGTTGCTTTGTTGCTTTCATCCAGTTCATCCACGATGTCGGAAAATACCAAACTTCAAAGTATTACCGCATTTTAGTGTTTTTAATTTAAAGAAAATATCTTTGACAAACTTCTTGATAAAGTAATACTTAAGACTGATTATATTGAGAGGGATTACTTTTCGGTGGTAGATCCCGTTAATAACTAGATCTCCAATAGGTGTTATATGTTGTGTACATTTTGCGATAGGATTTCCTCAATTTTTTCACAGAATATAGGTGGCTGAGGGTTCCCAGATAAAAGATTTATCCAATCGCAAGATGTCGTTACTGCGAAAGAATCCAGCTTTGTCAAGTAATTAAAAGGCGATACATCGTTGTTGATGTCAGTCGAAAAGTTGGATAATTGGAATGATGTACCGGAAACATATACTCAGTAACTTGAGCTTAGACTGAGTTTGTGTGTTCATGTTTATCATATTCTATTTTACTGATTTCTGTTGAGGATATCAGACTTGGTTATGAACCTTCTGAAAATTCCTCAATATTTGTAAAACTAGCTGGGGTGACTCTGTTCTGAGTAAACTGGTAGACAGTTTAATATTGTGAGCGAAAATGATCACTTCTCACTGTAATCTGAAGCCAGTCCGGTCTAAAGAGACCGATATAACGTCACCGGTTGTACTTGTATTTTCATTTTATTTATCAGATCCTTTTTTGCGGTATTTGGTCATGCCGTAGATATTTTCATTAATCATGAAGCAAGTCGTTGTTTGTGTTACTTACCCTACAACGTTTTTTGCAATGACGTTACACAAAATAAGTAACTGCTTATCACAAACCATTTCTCATTTTGAAACAAAATGTTATGTCTTTGTTTTTACTCCGTTTTAATGTGATATGTGATATTGATTGTCCGTACAAAAAAGGTGAAGGTAAGTTTTTAAGGACAAAATCCAACTCCAAGGCCTTCCCCCTGGATATCGAACCCTTGGCCATGTGACACAAGTACAGTGGTTACAGAGGCAGTTGCCGAAGAAGCGGACGCGTGTTCGATATTAAAATAGGAAAAGAATAACCATCACCTTAAACATTTAATGAATAAGAGCAATCGAGCGTAAATCCCACATTTATTTTTGTAGTATTCATCAGTTGTTCACAGAGCGTGATAAGGGCAAGGCAGGGTTGAACATTCGCCTCCAATTTAGTCTTACAATGTATACATCATAAATGAGGAATTAATACCACCTTGTGGTTTAAACAACTAGACGTTAGATTACAATAAACGTTTTTATTTTGACTTTGTTTCTGACCATGGCTTACGTAGGCATCTGATGTTTGAGAATTAGTATCGATTATAACGTTATCCAGTTCATACTGTTATGACAATAAGTTGGTCATGAATGGGTAACATTAAACATTATTGTTCATGGTCGTTCCAATACATGAAAATAACGACTTCCGTAAACTTTGAAGGTAAATTTAGCAAATAAACATGCTTCTGAACTGGCAACATAGTCCTGTTTCAAACTTGTGGTAAATATTGTCTCGACCATGACAGGAAATTTGAACCTACTTGGTTCGCCAGTCGTTGAGGTGATTAGATATAACATGCATGTTCTTTTGCCTTTCCTTCGAGGAAATTCTGTCGATGTCCAAGTAAATAATTTATTAGCCTTTTTAGGTCCAAACATGCAGACAACTTTACGTGCCTGATCAAACCGATTCGATCCTGAAAAAGGCTTAGAAAATGGACCACTTATGTAATATCAAGTTCGTATGGGGCGCACGATATTAAAATGCTATTTACGATTTATAGTGTCATGTCTTTCCTGATTTAATTGATTATATCAAAGAACCAAATTTTAAAGTTGGTAATATCAAATAACCAAATGATCTTCGATAATTTACGACCACTACATTAAATAGCCAAAATAGCCTTTCTTGACACTTCAACAGCATTGCGGTAAATAACCAAAATAGTCTCTTCATACTTCGCGAGTATTACAGCAAATAACCGAAGACTAAGTCATCGTTTCTAGATGCTTTGCGAGCTTTATGTGGAACGACCATAAAGTTAACTTTTGACACTTTACTACCATTATATTAAACAAGCAAAATTCGCTTTATTTGACATTTAACGAGCTGACTCTCGGTACCTAATGATTATCAGTTGGCGCGGGAAACCAGCTAGCTAGCTCGAAAGTTCTTCTGGTCAAGCAGAATTATTTTTATTGCCACAGACAATGTTGAAACTCATATATATTTATGTACTTGATGGCAACTCTTAGATTTTGTAGTATCAACATTTGAAGTAACCCGATTCTCTCCCTGGGAGGTAGATGCTTATCGAAAACATCAGACAATGTATCTTATAAATGTTTCCTAAATCCACAGCAACAACGATTTCTCGCTTTATGGCAGTCCAATGAGAATGGCGTCCAAGCCGATCGAACCAAAGATATTCAATCTCAATGTTTATGTATCACCTTGAATATAGCACAAGGGGATCTGTTTCAAAATAGGCAAAGTTATTAATTTTATTTTAATTTCTTATTTTTCATAAAAGTTGCACCATGTGGGAAATTCTCTCATTGGGCTGCGGACCACTGGTCCACCAACTTGGCACTTCTATTAATTATTACGTATATTATATTGCGTACCAGTATTTAAACGAGCCAGGTGTGGCTTCATGTGGTAAACAAGACTATTAACGCAAATCGAAAGCATGTGATTGTGAAGTCACCCGCAGCCACTTGAGACTAGTTGAACTCTTTAAACATTATAATTCCCCCTTGACCATTACAATTTTCTTGGAGAAATTGTAGTTGCGAAGTCTACTTTGGTATCAACCACTATTTGGATTTTGATAATAGTGAAATTCGAGAACAGAGGTTCTTGAACACTAGGAACTTACATGCAGGTGCGATATGTGACCAGCCCCAACATTTCAGAATTTGGTGCCATAACTAATTGGAAAAGCTCTGTCCATATTTGGTCACATTTGATGCCGCAACTCTCTTTGACGATTCAAACGCCGTTCCCTGTTGGAATCTCTGAATTGCGGAAAACCAAGCATGGTAATAATATCAACATAGACATTTTTCATTTTAATGATGGATATCTAAAAGTTGAAAATATTGCTAAAACTGAGAGATTGGATGTAAAAGGGGTAGGGAGTACTGCAACGTTTAGTCTCACCAACTACCGTACGCAATTTCATTGTTTTGCCGTTAACCACGCGCGCAAAACAGTCCTGTATTTGACATGATTATGAAAATTTCTTTTGAATGTGGTCCAGCTAAGAGTTACAGTAGTTACAGGTAAACACACGAACCAGTGGCATGGTGGATAGGACGGGTTAGTGCGGATATTATGCAAGTTAATTGTGTTTGATCTTTATAGCTTTAATTTTCCATAAAAATTTTAATTATAAAGGAAAACCGAGCAGTTAATATGGTTGCCTCATTTGTACCTTATTCACGCAACGAAATTAAAGACAGCTGATATGTCGTCATCAAGCTCCTAACGCATTCTTTTTGGGCATGATTTATCAGCGGAAACAATAGCAAATCTCAGAATCATGAAAATTTCTTTGAAATACTGCCATCCTAAATATAATTTTTAAAGCATATCAAGGAGGAGGCTAAAGACTTGTCGACTGATAAGCATTATGTATCGTTTTTAATTTTTTCTACGATGTTGAGATGTAATATATATATTGAACATAAACACAGCGTTTATCAACAATCCTGTAAGCTGTAAACATTCAAAAATCTTCATTTATTGTTATAAAAACGTGCTTCAGTCAATATTTTCGTGTTGGATTAGTTCGGAGGAAATTTTCGTGAATTCGTGATTTGTTCTATACAATATATGTCAGCAAAGATTTGTTGTCATAACCGGCGTAACGTTCAAAGAACATACAGATACGTAAATTATAAATGAAATGCTTTAGCAAGAGCTGCGTTGGAAATTATTTTTTCAATATCAATGCAAACATCTTAATTCTGTTAAACTCTTTTTGGGATGAAATGTCTTTGTAAAACAGCATAAGCATTTTAAAATGTTTTACCTAGCCATCCCCAAACCGTCATAAATTATGCTAAATTGATTCGAATGGCTGTCCACCGTCCTTTCTTTTTGTTTCTCACTCTATTAAATGACATCATATGAAACTTCAGATGTTTCAAGTTTTGCCTTAAAATTGCCTTGCGACGAGAAACAGAGGGAGAATCTAAAAACTACGTCTTAAAAATAGAGTAATCAGTGGTTTACTTCAGACCTAGCGAATTCAAAATTTTGCTTCACTGCCTGGTCACCTGAAGTAATTAAAAAACGAAGATAGTACAACAATTAAGAGTTATAAAAGTGCTTGTTATCCCATGAATGTACAAGCAGATAAACAAACCATGCAGTGAAAAGAAAATGAATGAACACCCGAACGAACGAACGGATAAACCAACGAACTGGTGAATAAGTAAATAAATTAACAAACAAAATAACCCAAATGAGGCTTTCACCAAAAATCTATATCATAACATGCGGCAGTGAGTATAATTTAATTTATAACCAGTACATTACATAACATTATAGCAGAGTTTACCGTCTGCTATAACGTTATGATAAGCCGCTTGTATTTTCCGGCCAATAAACTTTTCAGCTTAGCAGCTATTTGGTAACGAAGTGAAAAAATTCCGAGCGGTTTAAAGGGGAAACCATGACAAGAACATTTGACACATGGATTAAGCATGTACGGCGGTGTTATATCGGATTTATAAGAACGAACTGAAGGCGAGTGATTCCAATACAAATCCGACGCGAATGTTGTAAAGCACTTGTGAAACGAAAACTTTGAAGTTATTTTAACTCAAAAAAGCACTGTTTGACGGTTGGAGAGTCGATATGTGAATCTGATTGAGCCACTAGTGGTTGCATCAACATGATACAACCTCTAGTGGATGTGTCACGTTTACATACACTGATTAACGGTTAAAGTTTCTCTGAATATGTTGTGTTAACAACGAAACATTAGAATCTTTAATAAATATTATGATTTCATCGTGTTTTACTTGCTGTCATGGCTTTTCTCAAAATATTATGTTTGGCATTGATATTTATACTACGAATGCATAGATACGTGAATACAGTGGCTCTCATAGTTCGTCTGTGGAGGAATTCATTGAATGAAATTTTAAGTATTTATAACAACAGCGGACTATCTCATGTGCTTATGTGCTTATGTGCTTTGGCTAATGGCTTCATTTTTAGTGAAAATGCACAAAGACTTTAACTTACTTATACAAAGACGACATTAACTCGTACCCTGCAGCGGGAGACTTTTATTATTTTATTCTGGCTAACGCCAGACAATTTTACTCGTCGAAAGGAGGGATGTGGCCGGGAATGAGTAGTTAATGTACATGCATAAACAAATCCAACGGCACATTACCAGATGTATGGGAAACCATATGTACGGTTGTCTGATACCGTGCATATGGTTTCCCATACATCTGGTAATGTGCCAAACACATTAACTAATTTTACTAAACATTCCACAATTGTTTAACCGCACGCCATTACTTTAAATAAATAACTTGCAGCGTCTAAAAAACGCTAACCAGAGAGGCTTTAAATAATCTTATAATACTTCAACAAAGAACATCCTAATTTTGAGATGGAAGTATCAAAACATCAATAATTCATTAATAAATTAACTAACCACCATCGCGCATTTGATTACGTGATTGAGGTTGCGTACTTCGGTGAACCATCCTTCATCTTTTACTTAGATATTAGACGATCAATGTTAGCTGTTGCAGATGTATATGTAACAGCACAGAGGTGCTTGTTATTGTCCACCTCTGGCTAAGATGTTAATAAAATAAATCGCTTACAGTTGAAAGTTTCACATCTACAACTCCACTGTTTAGAGGCAACAAGCCTATACAAAATTCGGACTGTCTATTTAGCAGTTTGCAATTATCATTTTCAAACTCATTAATAATTCATGAGGAAAACACAAAGGAAATCACTACCAAGTCGTTGATTTGGATATGTGATCTTAATAAGCATAACATTTTGACAACGTTAATTCCGATTTTCTCGACGTCGTGTTTGATGTGATTTCCAAGCACCTCGAAGTTGATCAAAAAACTCAGCTATCGCCTCGTTTGTCAAGTCGCTTTCAGTGCCTGGAAATCAAATCAAACACTCCTCTTGTATGATATATGATGTAAACACTGTACATCGAGAACTAAAACCAGTCTACAACTGAAAGTAATAATCCTGATAGATAAATCCATAAAACATCACCAGATCTTTTGATGACTCTAAAGCTCGGGCCTTTGCTGGCCCCTAGTACATTTGTGTGATCGAATTTACAACTTTTACCATTAAAAACCTTTTTCTCTGGTCGATATGGTTACGTTTTGATTCATTACTTTTGTTCAACATTAAATAAGTGGCCATCTGATAACCTATTAATCTTCTGTTAGAAATATCGTTACTTTAGAGCTGGAGATTTATACTAGCGAATTCACGAGCAGGCATATAAAGTTAGCCGAATATTTCCAACATTTAACTTTACATTATTTTTCTAGCTGTGTACCATGGGGCAACACTTAAATAAATAATTTCCAGAAATTCTTTTTCATTATGCAAAAGCAATACTTGAACATAATCGCAAGTACATGTTTTGAACGTGTTACAAATTTTCTGCATATATATAACTTATTACCATCATGGTTAAATTAAAACAGATAATATGGTGTGCTAGGCTAGAGTGAAATGTCCATTAAATTAACGAAATTTCATTCATTTAATGAATTGCCTTGAATACGAATTACTTCTGGAACAGTTACGCTTGCTACACTTTATGAAAATTACTTAACATCGAAAAAATTGTTTCCTTCTTAATTTTCTTCTCTGTTTGATTTTTACTTTTCCCGTAGCCGATTCAATGACATTTTTTGAGTCAGTTCACTCTCGCGCGGTTTGGTAAGCGACATAATTCGGTGGTACTTTTTCAGGTCAGCCTATGCATAATCTCTTCATTTTGATATTTCTATGATCTTTATAAATGAACAACTAAATTTTGTTGCAGTTGAAGTGATAGTTGCAGAAGTAGTAGTAGTTGTTGTTGTTATTATTCCTTATGAGAAAAACAAATGGAACTGGAACATTTTCACATAAGAAATTTCCGTTTCACAAGTAAAAACTGAACCATTATCATATACGAAATACCTAATTCACTTCGGTAAAATGGTATCGCTCAAAAATTTTCATGTTTGAAACTTTTGTATCCTTAACATGTGTTTCACATATAAAATCAAAGATTCACATGAAATTTAAATTCACTTCAGAAAATTTCTTTTGACATACGTATTTGTAACACATTCACGCATGAGATATCTCACTAATATGTGACAGGCCGTGTAAAATGTTAGATTAAAGTCCATTAAACTAATAGTTCCTAACATTTTAAAATAAAAACCATATGGGTAACCATTTGCTTTTGATTAGATTCTGATTCTTAAAGCTGACTGCCTTTTGTGCAAGATTCAAAAGAGCTGATTAAAATAATCTTCAGAGAATTTTCAGATTGTTTTTACAGTCAATAATGTCTCCTGGAAAATTATGAAATATATCAGAAATGCGATGTAAATGAAATTCAGCTGGTTAGCAATTCATATGTCGGTACATGATGAACAAAATCAGTAAGTCACGTTCTCTTTCTCTTCTGCTTTCCTTCTATGCATTCCTTTTTAACCTAGATAACTTTTGATAACTTTCAACAGCTTTCTTACTTTTCTTTTCACCTATGCCAGAAAATTTTAATTAGGGTTGGAAAACCTGCAAGTCGTTAAGGTTTTGCGTAATCAGATATCATTTGAACCGCTAAATTTGTAATGAAAGTGCAGCGAAAATAAACATGTTGCAAACTTGGTTTAAATACAAGAACTAAAGCTGAAATCTGAACTGAAACTTTGTCCCTTCCAAAAATTTCTTCACAACTATGATCTAGGTATTATTGTCTACGCTAATGGTCTAAGAATGCACTGCTTGTTCCATCAGTTAATATGTCGCATTTATTTCACCTACGTATTTTGCTTACGTAATCTAATGGGATTGAGTGTCGCATTCAGCTCGTTTCCAAAGATTACTGTGATTCGTCACACCATTGGCCTGAAAAACAAGGAGCAGTGGCGCTACTGACACGGCTACTTAATTGATCTATTTCAATGATAAGACCGCAGGGATAAACTGGACAAGCGCTGTTCACGCGGCAGTGACATACTGGCTTACAAACAACTGATTTTGAGACGCAGATGTCTTAAGGACAAAGTTTCAAAAAACAGCTGAGTAAACAAATTATACTAATTAGCAGACAGTTAATGTGGTCGGTGAATATATGACAGATATTTGTGAGTAATATGAATCGACAAAATGTCCATAAATTATCTAAAAATCATGGGCATAATGCAAAAAACCAGTAAGCCTGCTTGAAAAACGTACACAAGTTTAGTTATGCATTTTTTTATTCGGATGAATGATGGTCATTTCTGTAGTATCATTTAAAGTTTAATGTCAAGGGACGTATCTTAAGTGGTTCTATTAAACAGAAGAAAAGATATTTAATTTTCCAAAAGTTTCGTCTTTACAGCAATAATACAATATTCTCATGTCATTTTGCCAGTAAACTAAACTCAGAAGCACAGAATTGTGGATAACTCCGACTCAGACACCTCTTTAATCATCAATTAAGTGCCTATATGCCTACATACTGATACTAATCAGACTTTTACTCTGTTGAAAATTGAAATAATTTCTACTCACACCCACATCTGTTATCAAGTTGCCCACGTTAACCATAAAACAAACTACATGAATATTTACATTGATTTAGTGATTTCACTTCTTTGACAACTGTGGAAACCAGAAAGCTGGTTCAAACTTTGCTTCTATAAAAGTTATGAACAGAACGCTAAAACCGCGTCCCTTTGGCCAAAGTAATAATAGATTTCGGCTCCTCTTGACCAGTGACGGCATGGCATTTCGCCAAACATATT
The DNA here is from genome assembly GCA_036872915.1 of Nanipora kamurai. NCBI lineage: Eukaryota > Metazoa > Cnidaria > Anthozoa > Scleralcyonacea > Helioporidae > Nanipora > Nanipora kamurai. The sequence goes on from JBAHVQ010000148.1 coordinate 329,821, forward strand.
GACTTTGAAAATCAGCTCTTGAGAGCTTTTAAATTTGATCCAACTATTAGAGTTTCACTACGTTTATTTATCTATCCATCCAATCATTAATTTCTCCATTTGTGCATTCTTTCAGATTTACATTTTAGTAAACAATTTTACATTTATATAAACAACGAAACGTCAGCAAATAAATGTTATCCTTTTTTTAATGTCTTTTTTTAAAATCGCTTGCTGGGCACTTATATTCATTTCTAATTTACATTTTAGTATTTATGTATTTACTTAACGATTTCTCAGTGCATCTCCCATGACCATTTGGTTAAAATGTTTCAATCCTAGCCCTTATTTGTGGACGAACCAAGTTTCTTCTCGTACGCAAGGTGACACAATCAAAGCAGGTGCTAACTTGGCATGTCAAATGAGGAATTAAGTTACCTGGAGGGGCTAAGAGCTAGAGCTGTTTCGTACATCGCACAATGATGACATATAATTCAGACAAATTTACGGCTTACTTACTTCACCGATTGACCCAAAACATATGTGATTGTTTCATTTAAGAAATTTAATAAAACCGAATTTAAATTCGAGGGATGTTGGTGGCACATTGTAAGTGCACGTGCCTCTCACCTCTGTGACTAGGGTTCGATTCCGGCTACGCACAGTTTTCTGATTAAAGTTACCTTGGTCACATGTGAGAAGAGTGTTGTCCAGTTTGATTCTATCAAACCTCGCAGGTTTTCTCCGGGTACTTCGGTTTCCTCCTGTAGTAACACTGGATCCATGAGGGATGGCCCTTACTGGACCTCTAGGGATAACAGTGCAGTTTAGCTGATAGGGTTATCCAGTATAAATAAAGGAACTTTACTTTACTTTACTTTACTTTACTTCGTACAGATCATGACAGAAAGTCATACAACGTCTTTTAAGAATTGAACTCGTATCGCATGGCATAGGCGACGCATTTAATTGACTGAATTAAATTGAAACGATAAAAAGGTATGAAGCTGTCGTGACGGATAAGAAGCGGCATGTTTATGTTTTTTTGTAAAATTTGGTGGAGGGGGTCAGAACCCATTGTCTTTCATTTGGTTTCGGCTATAGCTAAAGATTAACGTTTTGAAAAAAATTTAAGAACAAACTAATGAACAAATCAATCGCTCTATTTATTCATTTGAGAAGTGTTAATTTTCCCTGCGAGCATTATGAGATAAAAAATCAAAGCGTTTATTAGTTCTCATCACCTTGTTATCTCAGTATCCTAACGGCTGTAACAATTGGTTCAAAGATCCTAAGAGCTGACCAAAGCAGAATATGGGAGTTCATAGATATAAAGGAGTACAGCAGGGAAGCCTGCGCATTTTCCTGTAATGCGTTTTTTTTTCGAAGTAATAACGTATTTCCCTCTTCTTTGCTTACGTCACTCTATCTTTAATCTTCAACTTCATTTTGACAAGTTTTCCAATTATAATATTTTCACTTGGCCACGGTGGTTGAATGACAAGTGTAGTTTTGGTATGACACTTTTCTTTCATATCTAATATGCTATATATTTTGAATGTTTCCTCTTGTCCTATATGGATAAACCCAGCTATCTTCGAAATAAATCTGTGAATGTAATTCATCCTGGTACTTAACATTCCGGGCGAGCATCACATTGTCGGCTAAACGTTTTGATACAGGACGGAGATGTGGGAAAACGGCTTATTGAAAACTTCACATTTTTAATAAAAGAAACCTTATTTCTGAATAGATAGAACTGGAGTAAACGTCAAAAGGCGGCCGAAGAGTCACCCTATCTTGATAAGGCGTCTGTTATTTAAAGAATGAAAATTGGTTAGCATGGAAAAGTTGGTCTTGTTTTCTTTCTTTACCTGCTTGTTTTCCTGAGACATGAGTGGTTCAAACATTTAAAAATCTAGCTTGATTCTTTTTAAGAGAGGCATTTTTTATTATTACTCCCAGGTGCAACTTTCCCCAACTGCTGTTGAGAAGCACTTCTTGTACTAAACGACGCAATTTGCAATGTTAATGACCGATAATTCACCCCTATCTTTCGCAATATTATATGAATCCAAACTGTAACAGTTATTCACCTCCTCTGTCTTGTCTGCTGTACATATATCTTACGCATGAGTAAATGATTTTGATTTTCACGAGTGCCGCACGTAAAGGTGTTAATACATTTCCTTTGCTTTAGTGATCAAATTATTTGAGTCACTCGCATCCGTCACATGACTAGATCACTACGGTCAATGTATTCTTGTTTGAGAACTTCTATTTTAGCAATATAGTGCTTTAAATCATACACACAAAGAAATGGTTAAAACCATGTGTTATTGTATAAAATGAAAAGCATTCAGATAAGTGTTTTCTGGACAATACCATATGGGAACCCACTTCCCTACGAGTAAATCTAGTGACATATGAATGAACTTCATTTAAATTTGCAGTTACATATGTGCTGAAATCCAGCTAACTCGGAAAAGTAAAGCCGAGGGTAAAATTACAAAGCAAAACATCTCCTACAGAAATCTTCTAATCAGGCAAGAACAAACTCAATACATTTTTTTCATGAAAAGAGCTCTACAACATTTGTAATTCATTAGAAAGTTCACTGAATGAACTCAAACTTTCTCTGACTAAGTTCAAGAAGCCTCTACACAACACTCTACACAACATATTTACACGATTTTCAACTTGAGCTTTAAATTGCGACTAATTTTAACAAAGACCAGGAGTAGTCGTATTGAACGCCTTAATATTACTAGCTGCTACTGGGAAAGAAAGAATTATTCTGTCCCGAGTCTTGACATAAATTTGGCTATTTGAAACTTTGGCTAATTACACTTACAGTTGATCTGATGTCGCTTTCCTAATGGGTTCTTGAGTCAGTTAGTCACTGAAAACTTTTCCTCAGCAGAAAGTATGAAGCTCTGATTAACGCGTCCTACCTTGGAGGTCAATTACTGAAAACAATAGAGGATCTGTATAGCTTTCTTCTTGACTACAGCAAGATGTTATCTAGAATGCGCCAACTAGACGCAGATAAGGAAATTGTGAATTCGATTGATGACATTCCTATTCATGACAGATTAAAGAAGAAATTGAAAAGAAAGTTATTAATTGTCGTTGTAGAAAGAACACCCGGTGACCTGTTTGTATTCCACGGAAAGGCCATGTTTTGCCTATTAAATATGGTTGAAGGTAGAGAGATATCGATGAATCAATCTTGTTCAAAGTTAAGAATAAGGGAATGCGTCAAGACTTTTTTATATTTTATCAGTCTGATTGATCTCTATTATTTTAAAAAGTCATCTCTTTCGTCAAGATAAACTGTAATGTTTTCCCGTGGAAATCCACAACAACGATATTTCCTGCATTTTGGCAACGAAAATCTTCACTATTTAACTTGCCGTAAGTGCCATCTGCACATCTTGCATCACCAAGTGAAGTCGTCAAAGAGACTGAAATTCTAAGGTCTGTTTGAAGATGCTGGGACTGGTAAACATTCACACATGAAAGGCAATGTTTACCCAACTAATGTGTCTTGGAATAACTCAGCGTAATTAAGGTTGATCTATCCCGATATAGGCTTTAGGGTACATTTTAAACGAAAAAGAGTCATTGTGCGTTCGGCAGTATTTTTAAAATTAGAAACATGTACATCATTACGAGTTGAAGGATGTCTAGCAACAAGATTACGTAAAACTTTTTATTTAACATTAGGCTGTAGCTCAAAATAGTTGTGTTGCAAAATAAATAACAAATGAACAAAAACCTGAAAAAAAAACAATGAAAAATAAAACAAAAAAACACAAACAACAAATAAAATTAAAACAATACGTGGGAAAAAGTATCCGATGAAAATTAAATATCTTGATGAACTAAATATTTCAGCGGTAAATTCGCTGTAAATTTTTGCGTTATGAAACTCGCAGGACGCAGCTAGTATGTAACAAAATGTACTTGCCTTACTCCCGGTCGTCTAATATATTTACACAGTTTACCTTATGTAATTTCGAACTATTTTGCCAGGGCAGTTTGTACACTAATTCAATCACATGCGATGTGAATTTGATGGTAAATCGTTCCATAAGCGATGGAGATTTCATTGCAATCCAACTTTGTTGTCTTCAAGAGAAAGTTTCAATGAAAAATGTGGTTAAAGGGCGACAGATGCATATTCTCATGCCTGATTTACACGGAAGAAAATCCTTAATAATCTTCTATATACTTCACGAGGAATAATGATGTTAATCATTCACGTGATAATTTCTAAATTATTCTCTTTCGAGTTACATCGTTTTTCCCGAATGAAAGCCACAACAATAACCCCCACAATGCAAACTGGTTGATAGGGACCTGTTGCGTATGCAAGGTCGGGGTGCAGTAGGACAGCCCCCTCTCACTTTACACACTGAAAGGTTTGTCGGTACATTGATGATTTTGTTGCTACGTAAGGGCTTCTTCGAAATCATTTTGTGAACATATTATTTTCCGCAATAAATGTATTTTGCAATAACCATCCCAAATGGAAAAACTGGGGACTAAACTTTGCAGACTTGTACACATATGTGAGTACTATGGATGCATAATATTTAAACTTAACCTTCTTGGAAGTGTAAAAGAATATTTTCAAATCCGCTACATTACCGCCCACCATCTAAAAGTATTCGCCTCGACTGTTGGTACGTTTCGAATATTCCAGCACCAACTATCTATTCCTCCTCTGGCACTTTGAAATTCTTGACTATGCGTATATGTATTTGTTAATTGAGTTGGCGTTTGATTGGTGTTGGGTTTTTGTGTTTTTTCTTTTTTTTTTTTTAGATTTAATAGCAGCATGAGTTAACCAAACCACCAGCAGCAAAGTTCTTGGTTTCCAATTCCCTACTGCAACGGCGGCTGAAGTTGTGCACGGGAAAATGAGTTTATCAGATTTTGGTTTTTGATGCGAAATAGAAATCCCGTGTGCTTACGCTCAAATAAAATCTACAAAGCTTAATAAGTAAAAATGGTCTATGTTTGTGAAAAAAAATGTGTCCTACACCGGGCTTTAGTAGATTATTTTCATTACAGAATACTGTAAAAAGTCTAGTTAAATGGTGAAAATTGGCTTCTAGTTGAACAATTTCGAGCAAGGATTGGCTGCCATAAAATATATTTGAAATACTTCCTTTTAAATAGAACTGCATTAACTCCTTCCCTGTCACGAGGGACTTTTATTATTTTACTCCGGCTAACGCCAGACAATTTTACTCGTCGAATAGGGCACCCTGGCAGGGAAAGAGTTAATATTTATGAATTAACGCTCGACGTATATCGGTAATCACAGGATAGCAAAGTGCAATTAAGGTTTTATACTACGAGTGATTTTTGTCGGAAAATATTTTATTTATTATTACGTGAAATCAATGACTGTAAACCTAAGAACTTAAACAAAATATTTAAATAATAGGAAGTAGATTACTGCCAACAGTAAAAGGAACTAACAATCGGCAGGAACGAAGCCGGGAAACGGATTTACGCGTGGCTGAATACGCAAGAGAAATATGCATATTGTGGGCAGCGGCAAAAAAGGAAACGTGTTGTTGCGGGCAGAAATTAGGAAACATGAGCAAGTTGTTTGTTTCAACGAGTGTTAGAGTGATCTTGCAAATTAAAAAATAGCCTCATTGTGAGAGTATAAATGAGAGTGAAAAATAAAGGAAGAGAGAGTGCTAATGACAGTATAAACGTGAGATGACGAGTGTAACCAAGAAAGATTGTTACAGTTATAAATCCACAGAGTGTAAGAAAATAAAATAAAGATTTTTAACCAAAAGATACAGTCCCATTTGAAAAACAGCAACTTTGACAAGAGCGGTTCTGCAGCAATTTTAAACCAGTCAGAATGGAGTAATTTTCTCATGCATCCAAGAATGATGTTTATTACTGCGACCAAAATATTAAATTTGAGGATCTCATTGTTGTAATTTGAGATGAGACATCTAAGCCTAAACAATTTTAACGCAAAGGTTGATAAGCCAAATCGGTGAGTTACATAGCGCACTATTAATAGATCCTATTAGTAAATATTTAGATGTTAGTTTTCATACAAACGTTACAATGTTGTGAATAGAAATGTCGAATAAATTAAAGTTTTTATTTCAAATGCTTCATTGTCGTTTTCTTTCCGTTTGCTTACCAGTCAAATGCCAAATTCTTATTTTGTGATTTAAGGTAAACATTATTACCCAAGAAACTATGATCGGAAAAATAGTACCAGATCGCGCGATCTAGTTATGCCAGCAGCAGACACATGCAAACATCGCGTACCTGTTTTTGCCACAAAAACCAATTGGTGTCAGAGTTATTAAAACTTAAAAAACAAATTCCTTATTTCTATTTCTTTGTTTTAAAATAGGAAGATGTACTACAATAGTAGACTTTTCATAGGTACTTTTATTAGAGTAGACTTTTTGACGACGGAAGAATAGGCAAATCTACTTTTATGACCGGTGGTCACCAGACCTCAAGCGGTTTCCACGACAACAACATAAGTTGCTGTGGCAGGTGGATTCTATTTACTACCTTCAAAAACTCATTAATAATTCACGAGGAAAACACAAAAGAAAATCATAACCGTGTCGTATCTTTCTATGTGATAAACATACGCTCGTTTTTCTAGTCGAATTTTCTCGGCTTAGAAAACATTAATTTTCAAATTTTCTTCGTAGATTGGCTTGTTGAGGGGTTCGTTTCTGAAGCCACTCAAAAAACTTGTATTTCGAGTTTTATCAGATCTAAAACACTCGGCTGTCGCCTCGTGTTTTATATCCGATAAAACGCTCCTACTCGTTTTTTAAATATTACTTACAATATTCTCTGCCACTGGGGATTTTTATTATACTATTCTGGTTACCGACAGACAATTACTCATCAAATGGAGACTCCTGGCAGGAAAGGAGTAAAACATGCAAAATATGAACAGTTTTTATCGTTCATTTCCAGTGTCATTGCCAATTTTATAAATATTGTTTAGTCAGTCTGGAGTAAATGACGTCACAAGCTATCAAATTTGCATGTTTAAAAAAACCTGAATATATCTGAGACGAGTTGAGATATTGACAAACTAGGAACGCCAGTCTTCCTCATTTCCAGCGTGCGTTTGAATACATCAAAACTGAACCCATGATTTTATTTGCAGCGCCACTTAGAGGCATGACTTCTAACAATCACAACCATACAGTACAACATACTCTACCGAATCCCATCAGATTGGTTTTATTACTCCACTGAGGACTAGGGCAAACGAAAACAATATTTTTTAAAAGAATAAAAGTCCATCTAACTTACATTAGAGAAGAGCCTGAATTGGACAATATATTTAATTCGTCACATGCTAGTTTGTAAAATTTTTCTAAGTTCTACAATTTTGGTATATACCTATAAAGTGAATAGATCGATGAAAGGATAATTTCACAATTAATCTACAGTGCTGAAGTATACCGAAATTTCTTCGAGCGGGATTTCAACTAGCACCTTATTCAAGATACCGGTTTACAGCTCTTCCTGTTGAACTATCGAGTCTACAGGAATCAAAGGCGAGTGTTTATCCAAATTAAGCGCACGAAATATTCTCGTGACAACTAAGGTGCAAGTTCAAATCGCGTTCGAGTCAATATTTTTAGTTAAGTCAGCAGTGTAGGATAATTGTGAAATTAACATTTCATATTACCCTGAAGATTATTCTGAAATACAATTGATCTATATTATGTGAATTAATTTTTTAGTAATTATCCCTTTCCCTGCAGCACATCTCCTTTTAACGAGTAAAATCGTCTGGTGTTAGCCAGAGTGAAACAACAGAAGTCTGAGACCACAAGGAAAAAGATATTCTGAAAGTATAGTAGCTTCTAGATAGATCAGCAGAGTGATAATTATTACGATTAAGTTTCAAAATATACAAAATATAAAAAATTTCGTATTGACATGGTTTTTTCAGCAAGAAAATAACACCTAAAAGCTTTTTAGAATAACGGGTAATTTTGTGAAAATGGCTAGAACCGGTATTTTTGTGGAATGGTCTTGCTAATTTATTTCACATCCAAGCAAATTATGATTGTCTTTATATTTCTGAATTTTGTACATTTATTACTAAAATATCGCTATTACTGTATTTTATTACTATACATTTTATATTATATATTTTAGTGTTATTTATTACCAAAAAATTACAGGGGTTTATTTAACTGGGCTTTGCTTGGATATATTCAAGGAATAGTAGGCATTAAAACTCGGTAACATGAAAAGATCTTTATAAATGGTGAAGGAAATTTTCGAGTGTAGGAATGATATATTTTGGAGACCCAACCGGGACCAGTTGCGAAAAATTGCAACTCAAGGGCCTCCGGCCGGGAATCGAACTCGCGACCCTGCGAATCCATTGCAGTGCTCTGCCAACGTTGGTAGAATTTTATCCGGTTCAGAAATCTCAGTGGAGGCTCAAGAAGAAATTTTCTTCAGAAATTACGTTCAGCTTGTACGACGAAGATTTCATCCCAGGTTGAGCTATTGTATATTAAACACAGTTGGCTGGGGTGAAATCTCCGTAGGGGTCAAAATTCGTCCAGAAATCCACGCCCTTAATGCTTAAACCCGCTTATCTTTAAACATGGAGGAAAAATAGTTAACGAACACTTGAGCTGTCTCAGGGCGGCTTTCCGTTCCATCACCAGTATATCGGTTGGCTAACGAAACCGCAAATTTATTCGCTTTCCTTTTAGAATCAACTTTTAAAATAATGAAATTTTTGCTAAAAAGTTAAGTTTTTATGAGAAGTGTGATTACGTTATTTGAGCTACTGTATAATAAACACAGTTGGCTTGGGTGAAATTGCTCTATTTTAGTGTAAAATATAAATTGTGGAACACAAGAATGTAATATAATTCGTGTAAACGAATTCCCAACGAAGCCAGGTGAATAATCAGACATGTTTTTACGCTACTCAGGCTTGAAAAGTTTTGAACGTAGCTTAAAAAAACTATCGTTCATGACCCAACGTTTCGACACTCCTGTCTAGTGTATTCATATGGGGTTATTGATCTGAATAGAGGTCCCTAATAATAATCCGGTAATAAACCACCATCATCGCGATTCAATTGAGCGGAGGTGCAAATGATATGCAACGCCTCCAGACAACCTCTTTGATGGTAACATGGATTGGTGGTAATAATTGTGGAGTTCTCCCACGCAATTGTGTAGTTGGTTAGACACGCGTGCTCCGACAAATCAGAATTTTCTTTTTTTGAAAGGAAAACTGCCTTTTGGAGTTCTTTTAAGCGCGTTCCAAACTGACGTTTAGTCTGGCCATTGTACTCCTGATCACAGTCATTACACGGAATGGAATAAATCACGTCTTTTCTCTGATCCTTCGTAACACAATCTTTAGGCTTAGCAAATATATCCCATCGTCAAGAACGGCTTTTGGGCAACTTTTACGTTGAAACTGCCTAAGATTCTTTTAATAGGTTCCATAATTCCTTGCACATACGGAACAATCGCAAAACCCATTATCAAATTTTCATTCTCAGTGTTTGTGCGTGATGGTCTAACTGCTTTAAAGCAGTTTTTTAAGAAATCATTAGGATAGCTGTTAGCCTTCAAAACCTCGAGCACATCTTTTCGAGTACTTTGTTATCTCCATAGGCTTTTATTTTGTTCTTGGCCTTCTCGTCTCGTTCTTTAATACCAGCTTGGTCAGATATTTTGCTTCGTAGTTCGGGAAGCTTGGTGCGCATAGTTCGATTGAACATCGCTGTTGCTGGTGCTTTGCCAGTGGAGCTGTGAGGGGTAGTCCTGTAATTTCGCAACAGCTTGCATAAGTCTTCTTTCCATGGTTTGCCTTCGGTTGTGACTGTGTGTATTGTCTTCTTGATTGTTCGCATAAAACGTTCCACTTCTCCATTTGAACGGGGCCATAAGGGTGTTACTTTTCGGTGTTTGAAACCAAGAGTTTCGGCGAAATTTCTGAAATCACATCCATTGAAGGGTGATCCGTTGTCTGATCTTACGAATTCTGATATACCAAACTCTGCAAACAACTTATCGAGTCGGGATATTACTGCTTTAGCGGAGGTGCTTCGGACAACATCTACTACAGGGTATCGTGAATAGTCGTCTGTAACTACGAGGAGATAACCTTTCGATGACAGGTCCTTGAAGTCCACACTGATTTCTTGCCATGCCGAGTTCGAGAGTGTAGACATTTTCAGAGGCTCTCGTTGTGTAACTGGAGTTGACACTTGGCAAGTAAGACAGGACTTGACGGTTTTCTCTGTCAGCTTATTGATGCCTGGGAACCAGACTTTGTTGCGTAACAAGGCTTGTGTGTTAACAATTCCCTGTTGTCCCTCGTGTGCAAGGTTTACTACTCGCTGTTGTAGTTGGTGTGGAATCACGATCCTCGTTCCTCGGAGGATAACATTTGACGCTGTGTTGATTAACAGTTCGTCCTTGACTTCCTCGAGTGCTTTGTATATGTGCGGGTTGACTTGTTTGTCTTTCTTGGCCGTTGACCATTTGCCAGTATGGACTGCATTGGCTACGGCTTGCAATGCGGGGTCTTTGCTGGTTGCGGTTTTTATCTCCTCCAACTTCATTGCCTTTGGGGTCGATGGTTCAATGATGTAATTGACAAATTCGTCTGCCACTTTTGCTTGTCGAGTGGTTGTCACCGTTCGTTTTGCTGTATGTCGAGAAAAGTAATCTGCGGGGTTGCGTTCTCCTTTCTGGTGGATGACATTGACTTGATATGGCTGTAATCGAAGTACCCATTGCTCTATACGAGTGGGTGGCTTGGATTTCGGGTTGGAATATATGCTTACAAGAGGCTTGTGATCGGTGAATACTGTAACTGGTTTGCCATAGATGTATAGATGGAAATACTCGCATCCCCAAACAACGGCAAGAGCTTCTCGCTCTGTTTGACTCTACCGCCGTTCAGTCTCGGACAGTGATCTGCTAGCGTACGCTACGATGGGTTGCTTACCAGTGTTGGGATCCTTCTGGGCTAAGATGGCACCTAGACCGACAGGGCTGGCATCCACGACGATCTCTGTCGCTTTATCAAGATCAAAGAAGGAGGTTACCGGAGCATCGGTGAGAGCTTCTTTAAGTTGGGAGAGGCATCGATCATGACGCGGTGTCCACTGCCAGGGCTGTCTTTCCTGAATCAACTCTCTTAACGGCTGCGTCACTGTAGCGTTTCCTTGAACAAATCTTGCTCAATAATTGGCCACGCCAAGTAGGCTTCCTAACTCGGACTTGTTGGTTAGTGCAGCTAAGTTCAATATTTCATCGATCTTCTTCGGATCAGCTGACATTCCTTTATCTTAGAAGATCTAGCCGAAGAACTCTAGCTTGGATTGGTTGTAGGTGCACTTTTTGCTATGCAGAGTAAGAACTTTTTCTCTCAAGCGTTGGAAGGTTTCAGTTAGAGCTTTGTCGTGATCTTTCTGCGTCTTCCCGTATACTAGAATATCGTCGCTGATGTTGATAGCTCCTTGAATTCCTCTGAGCGTTTCACAAACGGCATTCTGGAAGATTTCTGCGGCGCTGGATATACCAAAGTTTAGTCTCGTGAATCGTCTAAGGCCAAGATGTGTACTAAACGTTGTGATATACCTAGACTGTGGTGCTAGTTCCAGTTGGTTGTAGCCTTGATTGAGGTCCAACTTACTGAATAATTCAGCACCATTTAGATCTGCTATGATTTCCTTTATGGTGGGTGTCAAATGTCGTTTGCATTCAATGGCTTGGTTTGCTTGCCTCATATCGACACAAACACGAATCTTCCCTGGTTGCTTTGGCTTAGGTGCGACTACGATGGATGACACCCAGGGTGTTGGGCCGTCAATGCGTTCGATTACTACCAGTTGCTCGTCTTTGTCGTGTTGTTCTTCGAGCTGTTTTCTGACCGAACGGTACTCGTCGGTGCGGCTGTACAACAGGCTGTATGTTTTCATCGATGTGTAACTTTATTAGGTAACTTTTGAGTTTGCCGAGACCACTGAATAAATCTTTGTATTCGTCCGATAATGTTTTCACTTCATCATTTGTTTCACTTTGGTCAGAGCCTCTGAGGGATTTTGCAATCTGGATTAAGTTGAGATCTTGGAATGTGCGCCAACTAAGTAATGACCCTCCTGTTCCTTGAGTTACGTAAACGGTTTGACGGGGGGTGGTGACAGTCGCTGTTGTGATACTTGTCTTGAATTTCCCGATTACTGGTAGACAGGTCTCCGACTTGTACGGGTAGACTCGGACATTTGTCGATTCTAGAGTTGGCCGGATCTTTAACTTGTTGAAGTCCCTTTCGTCGAGGATATTAATGCTGGAACCAGAATCTGCCATAACCTTCAATAACGTGTCGCTCATTTTTACTTTGAAGACCGGGTGTTTTGTTTTGTTGCGTTTTAGGTTGTGGACCCGAATGTTGAAAATATCGTGTTCATCATCGCTACTGCTGCTTTCGCTAATCATTCGAAGGTTCTTGTTTTTCTTCCTCGAATTACTCCTTCGTTTGTTGGCTGGCTTTTTGGGTGTGGCTGTGCTCCTACATACGATTTTGAAGTGGTTTAATTTCCCGCATTTTCCGCATTCTTTACCATACGCTGGGCATGTTTTCCTGTCTCCCTGGTGAGGGTATGAACCTCCACAGTTTCAACACTTGGTAGGAGTACGGGTCTCTGATGCGTCACGTCCTTTGTTGTGTTCCTCAAGATGCTGGTTGTTTCGGAAATGGGAGTTCCCGCCATACGACAGTTTGTTGACTTCGTTCTCTGTTCGCTTTTCCAAGTTGGCGGCTTGGGTGTCTGCTTGCTCCATCGCTTTGCCGTATTCTAGTAGCTATAGTAGACTTAATTTCGGTTCGCTGAGTGCTTTGCGTCGAAGTTTCGATGACGAGCATTGTCGAACAATTTGTGACTTGATTTCTCTATCCGCATCCGTGAATTCACATGTCAACGTCAAGTGCTTTAGTCGGGTGTAGAATGTCATCAATGTCTCGTCTCTCCTGTTTAGCCAGGCGAAACTGGTATTCCTCGTAGGCAGTGTTTTGCTTTAGCTGAAAATATGCCGTAAGCGCGTCGATCGCTTTCTCAAGTGGACTTTCGTCTTCTGCTGCATTCGTGTCTGGATGCGTATCGAAAATGTCATTCACTTCCTCGCCAGCGTAGTGGAATAAGAGAGCTTTCTGTCTCGATTTGGCCGTTATATTCAGCGCAACTGCAAGGCTTCGAAAGCGTGTTACGTACTTTTTCCAGCGTGTTCCAAGAGCACCAGATTGAGGGCTTACGTCGAATTTCGGAAATGATGGAATTGCTGTTGCCATGGTCGTGCAATTTCAAGTTCTGTTTAATTTCTCTTCGAGGAGTCGTCTGGTTTCTATTGTTTAAGTCCAATTTCGTTCGTTAGGCCTACTTTTTTGCGTATTTTCGCTGTAGTAATCTTATTCGCTCATTTGTTTGGATATCCCGTGCTCGTCGCCATTGTAAGGTTTACGACTCCAGCATTATAGTGCCAATGAATGTTTTATTAACCTTATTTTACATTATTACATAACCGGATGTCCGGTTGCTAGGACACTACAACAATGACAGCCGAAACGGGAGGTCCCATGGCTGTACCAAAAACCTGTTGGTAATAATTCATCTCTGTTTTATAACCATAATTTCGTGCTAAAGCAATTATTTTACCTTATTAACTGTACCACTTCATTTATTTTTATTTTTTTATTTAGGCTTTATTTAAACAGGGTAACACATGTCAGTAGTACAATAGTTTACTGATAAATTCGTGGCCCTGTGATGTAAGGGTTGATTTTACTGAGGGAGGAAAACCGGGGGACCCGGAGGAAAACCCTGGAAGCACAGTAGAGACCAACTACCACTCTACTCACATGAGTCCCAAGCTAAAGAGTCAACACGTAGTTATCATTAGGAGGTCACCCATCCAAATTTTAACCACAGCCAACCTGGCTTAACTTCGAGCCTCAGCAGTGAGAGGCGACGCGCTAACAGCACTCGCCATCCATGCTTCCCTTATTGAACAATGTTTTTACAAACAAAGAAGAGTCAACTTTTCCTTTCCACATTGCTCTGGCTAAGGTCAGACGATTTTACTCGTCAAATGGAAACTCTTGACAGGGGAAGGAGTTAGTCAATCGTCACAAGTTGGATAAAGTATTGGACATAGCGACTGAAGTTTCACAAGACTCATCCCCAATTACATCGATATTTTGTTTTACTTTACCTTCTCAAACTCATTAAATATTCATGACGCATCGGTCCAGTCATGCACCTCCAAATCAATCACCTGACGTATCTGAATATAAGAGGAAGCTCAGTATCATTAATTGAATTCTTTACGAGAACAAAGGCAAACAATATAGTTATTAGCATAATCACTGGAGCTAAAAATTGTGTTCTCAATACAGTATCTAGAACAAGATTTCAAAATCAGTATTTTGAACGTTTTTTCTAAATGCAGTAAATGGAACTAACAAATGAAAGTACAACAACAACAACGAGGACTCAAAAATCTTTATTATACACTCAACTTACACGTACATCGACCGTAAATTATTTGCTAAAGTTAACGTTGATGTTAACAGTAGCGTTACTTAAATCACTATTGCAAAATATATTTTTCAATGAAATATTTCCGCTAGAAGCTTCGCTGTTATTGTCTTTAGACACACACTTACTTTCTAATAATTCCTCATAATTCAAACCACCAAAAAATTCATCAAGATCGTCATCAAAAAAGGATTGCTCCTTAGGCATACCTAGCTCATTGCTAGCGTTTACATCGCTCTGTTTCACTGGTAAAGGAGGTTCTAAACAATCCGATACACACTTACTTTGCTCTTGACTGGGCTTTTCATAGTTAAATAATGCATTCGATAAATGTGCAGTACGCTCCCGTATAAGTTTTTGCTCAACGTTATTTTGAAAAAGCGTAGACGCACATGTTACACGCTGCTGTCAAAGAAGGCAAAATGGAATTCAGCTTATGAATTCCAACTGGAAAATCTTCAAATTTGTAACGTGTTTTAGATGGTCGAAAGTAAAACGCATCGTCGCGTCTACTTAGCTCACTAACCATGCTCATATACTTCTTAAACATCTTGACAATACAACCATTGTGCTCTTTCTCGTTCTCTGCATGGCAATAATGCTTCACATTTCTGCGTTTTCGCTTTAGATCTTTTAACCCCCCATGATACGTTTTGCTTACATTTTCAACAAACACCACTTCATTTTCACTTACTAGAAAATTATCTAGACGCAACATACGGTGTTCGCTAGTCCTTAACCCAAATAATTTCCCAATATAGATATACAATATTTTCAATAAAGTCTCTGGACTGCTGTCACCCAAAATGCCTTCACTCTACATCTGTTTCTCTTCTACCGTTATGGCTTCTCTTTCTCGCTTGCCGTCTTTTCTCGCATGGTCTTGGCTTGCACAAGCGTAAAGACTTTTCATTTCCGCGTCTAAAATCTTACGAAATACTTGGAACCTAGTATTCACCACACATATATATAGAAATACAAATTACAACATCACAAATACATAATTATCCTAAAACAAAAACAACATCTGAGAGAAATAAAACTTACTTGTAGTTTTCTTTGTTAAGCGGGTTCATTTCTGTCTTTTCATTTTCTTCGTAATAACGTTTTATACAGCAAATCACTTGATATACAGTCTTCTCTGGATATATTTTACTTTCTCCATCTCGTACCTCTTGTACAAACTAACGCAACCAGAAGTTCAACGTTTCAGGAGTCATCATTAACAAGTCTGTCTTTAGGCTACCAACAACTGACAGATCGAGGTCAAAGTCAAAAGACTCGGTAAAACCGTCGTCGTTGGCTTTTTCGTTCCACCAAGCATCAAACAAACAAACACCCCATCGAGTCTTGTACTGCGTTGACTTTGGGACTGCATTTCGTATTCGTTTGGAAGATTCCTCTTTGCTCAATGCTCCGGCAAAACGTTTCGCCATTGAACACATGTGTAAATGAATGAAATTACGCGTACGTCCACCCAATACGCATATATTTTGACAATTGTGTGTACTTAACTTTTTCTCTATAATAAGAACAATAGGTCCTATTCCCTCGACGTCATGAATATTTAATGAGTTTGAGAAGCCATTTCCTATCCTCGGAACTGTGTTTGCAGTAGGGTTCTAAACACTCGTCATTAATTCCACTCGTCAACTAATGCCTCGTGTTTAGAACCCTACTACAAACACAGTTCCTCGGATGGGAAATAGTACATAAAGAAAGCATTGGTCATTATAAATTAAGACAAGCGCTCATTACCATGCAATAAGTGCTGATCGCACTGGTTTCGAAAGAAAGCCGGGCGAGGAATAGTTATTGCTCTTTTGTTAGGTTACCACGTTCCTAAAGTCTAACGAGCTAAATAAGCGATTTGATGCTTCAGGTGAAACAACGAATTGTGGGTGTATCATGAGATAACTGCACCTAAGCCTGATTCGCACATACAGCATAAGCATAAGGATAAGAACAGCACGAAAACAATGCAAGGCTTCTCCTCTGAGACTTGCGAAGACAAAACAGCAGGATTTTTTTTTTGTTTTGTCTTTTGTTCAGCACTTGGCTTATGCTTGGACTATGACCTTATGCTTGTGCTTGTGCTTATGACGATCCTTATGTTGCAGGCTTGACTCCATTTCTTTGCTTTGCCTTTAGTTTGTCCTTATGCTTGTGTTTATGCTATTGTGTGCACCAAGCCTTAAGGTTAATAGATCACTTCCAGGAATTCCCTTGTTCGGGAAAAGTGCTCGTAACCAAAAGAATTTCCATAAGTTATTTGATCTGTTGAACATCTTAACTTCGAAGTTGTTCTCAAGATGTGCTGATTAGTATGTGAGTGCCATAGTACATGCCATATTTTTCTTTTCCATTCTTCTGTAAGAAGTACAGCGAAACTTCGCACACAAACAAGGAAGGTGGTCTAATAGACCACTTGCACTGATATACTAAACAATCCATATGAACAGCTTACAAGTTCCAACGTTTAACTGATTGAATAATCTATGGAAATTCTTTTGTTTATTATCTTTTTTTGCCAACAGGGGATTCATTGCAAGTGGTCTATTGTTTGGTTGTGGAATCAAAGTCTAAGTTCTGATGTTCTATTGTGTTTCATTGTGAATTATAAATGAGTTTGAGAGTAAGGCCTATGAATCGATAAGCATATTGACCACATGCACTGATTCCCCTGCTGGAGAAAAAAATGCACATGAACAAAAGAATTTTTATAAATTATTCGAAGTTACCCTCCGGATAGGTCGATTGGTGTGCGAGTGACGGTCCGGACATAATATTAATGAGCGAGGAAAAAAAAACCCTAAAAAGCTTGATTGTGCATTAATGTATACATATAACTAAATAATTTGCTGTATATAAGAATACAAAAGATCTCACAGGGCGAGGCCATCTTTCGAAAGCAGTTATTTTAAACAAATTCGTTTACTGATACGTATGAAATAAGCAAGCAATACAATGTAATGTCCTCAAATATCGAAATAGCCTTGACGTGTTACAGTATTCAACAAAGTACTGAGATTTTTTACTTAAGAAAAAGTTGAGTAATTCCTTAGTATCTGCTTACTCAAAAAAGATAAAAAATTTTGAGTTAGTAAAAGTGCTGCAAAAAACTGGAAAAATCTGCAACTGAAAATAATTTTTGAAATTTCTTTTTAATATCTATCATATGCAATAATTATATATAACAGTATAAAGAATATAATACAATGTATGATATGATATATGATATGATATACGAGGCTACCGGTTGCCAAACTTAATAGAAGGAAACCGCCTGTCTCTACCTCACGTGAGCTACAGCTATACTATTTGCCACTTGTTAATTTCCAAACGTTATTAAAATTAGGCATGGAAATAACATATAGCAAGAGTATGTGTCATGCTTGATAGGTGCGAAGACATTTCCATCTAAATATGCGTTGGGCATTGTTGGAACATTTATTTGCGGAGATTGAGGAGATATGAAAGGATGCCTTGGTTGTTCTACTTCGCAACTTAAACGATTCTGCGTCATAGGTTTGGGAACTCTAGACCTTCACCAGCATGGTGTAGGTAAACAGTTGTTGTGTCGTGGTTGCCACACTTAAATGTGAGCCAGAAGACTTGGGTTCGAGCCCTGGTCGCTACACCTAAATCTGATTTTGGAGATTTACGTTTGATCTTCGGCCGAACACAGCTAAACACCTAACAATAATTAAGGGAATTTCTGCCTTTGCTTATACATCGACAAATGGCAAGGGGAAAATCCGTTCATCCAAGTCAATAATCCAAACAAATAAGCCATTTCAGAATTACGTTGCTTTTAAGAGCAAGCACTATCTGGAAGACTGGAAGAAAAACTTGAATTCGACTTGGTTCTTGTCATCCAGATATCAAATCTGACCAAAGAAATGCTATATGGGAATTTTTTGGTCTGTCTTCATGCACCAAATACCCAAAGTTTGTTCTTCGAGATTTTATCCACGAGAAATCGTAAAATCAGGTAATTAAAGCAAGCTTAAATTTGATAGTAATAAAACTTAAAAAAGTGCCTCTGCCCCTTTTCCCCCTACCCCTTTCAAGGAGACAGTGAGTTCAGTAGAACATGGTCTCTTCATAGTCTCACCGGTCCACTCGCTCGTGCGATCAGATTTTGGAAGTGTTAGGACTTTTCCTTTCACGCGTGAGCTGTGTCTGTCTTCAATGAAGATATCACGCAGAATCGCATAATAAGTAAATTGCCTTAACATATTCATCGGCCACTAAGGAATAAGAAGAAGGTTATAGTCAAACTGTTAATGTATATAATTAGATTTAATTCAAATGCAGGTAAAATCTCATTTTCAGAAGAAAGGTTTAGCAACAATACGTTGTTTTAAAACCGACCGAAAAAGTTATCCGGAGAGCACCTGTTAAGCTCTTCCACTTTTTAAAACCGAAGGCACTAATGTATCTGCTATATCGGATGCAATTTAGCTTTCTGCAAGCTCGATACTATGAAGAGTGAAAACAAAACAAGGATAAGCTAAAGGTGTTTTTTTTTTTAAAAAAATTAATGTAACATACAGTCAAAGGAAATGTTCCAATTGCATTGTCGACGATTACCTTACAATAAAAATATCTAATTGAAGACATATAAAAAAAATATGATCAGTGGTATCTCATACAAAGTATAGTTGATTGAGACACAGTAATCAAACATGTCGGCAGAACACTATTTCTGTACTTTGCTTTCCGTAGCTAGTTTGCTAAGGCTGCCTATTAATAAAAAATCCTAAAAAATCGTTATGTTTTAATTTTTAAAATTTGTTTTTTTCCATTGAATTTTAGACTGACCTATTCATTTTACTGAAACTGATGCCATTTATGCACATGAATGACAAGCACATGATGCAGCTTCGTTGATAGTGAAAGCTTGGGTTGTGTTCATGCTGCAGTTTAAAAACACCGTTTTGGAAACTTTGGTGGCTGGTTGACAACAGCTACAACCAAGCTCATAAAATTCCTTCCGTCTCAGAAACCGAAAACCAGATGAGCACTGACCATTGCAAACAGCTGAAAATAAATATAGAGGATCTTTAATATATTTGAATACCTTAGCGCTATTTATAAAAACAAAATATATACATTAATTCTCATAAGTCCGGAAATATTCTTGTATGAGTGTGTGTGTATATGTACGTGCGTACGTCCGTACGTATGTATGTATGTACGTACGTATGTATGTACGTATGTATGTATGTGCATATATGTATGTATGGTCACATGCATAGAAACATTGGCGGCATTTAAATAAAGAATTTTTATCACGAGATATAGATTTTTAAATTCAAGAGTGGACGGTTATTTGATGTGATTTGATTTGGGTAAAGTATATCTCTGAAAAAGAACTGACGGAAAACGAAACGCGTTTGTTGGTCAATAGCATGAACTACAACACACGAGACGTCCACGAAATCGATTTCGTTGCCGAACTAGAATCAGCCCTAACATCAAATGACCCCGTATTAACAAGAAATTAAAAAAGAAAACTCTTAAAGACCAAAAGGACCTGGACCAGAGTGCTGAGTCGGCGGTAATGAACGGTTTGTACGGAATCAGAAGGGTTGGGAAACTGCCAGAACTTAAGAATGGAGGAACTGACGTTTCGAGCAAAGGCCCTTCGTTTCACCTCCGTCTTTCACTCCGACGAAAGACCTTCGCTCGAAACGTCATTCTTAAGTTATGGGAGTTTTCCAGCCCTTTTGATTATCTACATATAGCAACTATTGCTAGACTACGGGCTTCCCAAGATTCACAAACAAAACATCCTACTTTGGTGAGCAAAAAAAAGAGAGATCGCCCATGAAAATATCAACTGGTCAATTCTCGAAAAGGCCCCTGCTTACCAAAACGGGTCAAAAAGATGCGAGCTTTGTTCAACTGAAAAGTACCACATCATACTCCAAAAATATAAATTACTTAATAAGCGTAACGAACTGCTTTCGAACTGTCGACACATCAACAAATACATATTATGTAACTTCAAAGAAACACCGCCCGATAATTAACACCTCTTAATCTCGCCACCGGAACTGTATATAAACTCAGTTGAATGTTGAGGTAATTTAATCGTCTGAAGATTGCGAAAGCATGAAACACGCTGTAACGACAAGCTGTAAATATTATATAACCTCAAATAAATTGTTACTATATATATATATCTATATATATATATATATATATATATCTATATATATATATAATTTTAATAAAAGTGTGATTACACACAAGTATTTGATTAAAAGGTAAGAGTCATTAGTCAACAACAGAAAGAGAAATAGTTACTCGTTTTTTGTACTATTTTATTGCACAATCGTCTTCGCTATAAAGCTCTTCAGGTGCTACTAAAATTACGAGTGTTAATGCTTGCCACTTAAATGTCCTTGTTTCCGTCGATGTTAATCATGCTATTTACAAACATATTTTTCGCGTTACGTCTGAAATAGGCTTGTTTATTTCTCGAAACTACACAACAATTTCATAACAGACACGGCCGCCATGTTAAGACTATCTTGTTACAACTCGCCCTAGGCCTGCGCGGCCACTTATGCACAGACATGCCATGACATCCCTCTCCTTGTAAAAACTATTTGCTAAATTAACTTAATTGGAACTGATGAACTGGAATCGAATGCAAACATGTTTGAAGGAGGTGTGCTCCAATAAACAGTAAGTGTTCTTAAGTCACTAATGATGCGTTACTAATATATGTTTAATGGGCATAGCAGCTGCTACCAGTGGCGTAGGAAGCAAGTTGGGATTGGGGGGGGGCGATCTCACGAGGCGCCACCATGGTTGGCGCGGAGAGAGAAACTTTTCAAAATGTGGAGTCTCTAGATCGCCGGAAACGGCATGTCTAGAGTCTCATCTGATATAAATGATATAAACTTTTTGAA
>JBAHVQ010000148.1:401674-418571 GCA_036872915.1 Nanipora kamurai
TGTGAATGTATCATATATATATATATATATATATATATGTATATATATATATATATATATATATATATATAGGGTAAGACTCATTAGTCAACAAGAAAAGGAATAGTCACTCATTTTTATGCTATTTTATTGCACAAATGTTTCCGCTATAAAACTTTTCAGGTGCTACTAAAATTACGAGTGTTAATGCATGCATTATATAACGAACCTGCAACTTTGCTCCTCGTCTTAATTTGTTCATTCGCGCTGATAATGTGTTTCACTTTTGCTCATTCCCGGACAAGACAAAATGCCTGTGTTTCGTTGTCTAAAATTTCCGCAGTTAACTACATCGCAGGGGTGTTTGTCGTATGTTTCATACGCAAATCAACTCAATACCTTTTTGTATGGCAATCGTCGGCAATTTAAAAATCTTCAACCCAAGTTCAGTTTTCCAGAGTTTTTAAGGGGTCAGTCTAAAATTCCAGGAATCTTCCAGGAATTTCCAGGATAAGAAAAAAAATTAGGGTTTTCCAGGATTTCCACGGGGCGTACGAACCCCGCTGCCTTTAAGCATATAGTAAATGGTACGATAAAATTGCATATTCTCAGGTGAGTCAACAGCAGAAATGCAGTTCAACAACTTGAAAACACGAAAACTTTACACTTTACAGTTGCGAAATCGACACGTGGCCTTTGGTTGACGGGTTCATGACTTATGAGCCGGAGCCAAAATACCGGAGTTTGCCCTCCTTTTCAACAGTGGTGATTCGTGTCCTTTGACAAGACTATGAAACACGATACCTTCCATCCGGACTAAATTTTAAATCATTCACCGCAGTTTTAAAACTGAAGTGGTGAAGAACAGCCAAACTTCGCAGGCTTGACAGAATACTTTTGCCATCTAAAACAGTAAGAGAAGGTATAGATCAGGTGTACAATTAACGACTAGTGCACACCTGTGTTGCGACAATACAAAGAGTTAACATTAATAAAATATTCATCTCACTGCCGAGTTGTCACAATACAAATTAAGTATAACAACACAACAATTTTCAAGATTTTGTTTAACCCTTTGGCGAGTAAAATAGTAAAGTCCACTCGTTCCAAAACGAACAATACGTTGGGCGAGGATTTAATGTCTGTTTTTCAGGACGTAGCATCAGCATCGTACCTAAATATATTTGGTGTTGGAGGAAAAACCTTCTTTATTTTCAGACAAATGTGTGTGTACGAATTGGCATGTGCACATGGCATGTCGATGTAATGAGTTCGTCTGAAAGTTCTTGCTTTAAGGTAAGGCTAAAGATGACTGGTCTCCGTCTGGCTATCGTATGGGCGACAAGCGACACACTTCCACTAGGAGGAACAGAGAAGTGCTTATTCATTACCATTTGGTTTTGCTGCTAGAAAACCTGCCAGTAAACGAAATAACAGAGGACAACAACTACATTACAATGCAAGTGCATCATTTTGTCCAAGTATTGGCGACTGGGTTAGAGCTGTAAACAGATGGGATTTTAAATGAATCGTGAACCAATCAAAATGCAAAGATCTTCATATTCATCCCTGAAACTTATACTAAATACCAACATTTCACTTTTAATAGTGTACCTTCATCAACAGTCAAAATCAGACCATCATCTGGTGATACGGCTATACATGTTACATCCTTTCTGTTTTCAAATGGCAGAGTAGATGACTTGTTGCTAAAATAATCAAAAATATTAAAGCTGGCATGTATAATAACACAAACCTCCCATATGAACTGTATTTGTGTATAATATTCATGTCATTCAAATATGGATATAACGGTCTTGAATGATAGTGAAAAATAACAGCATCAAATCTTAGTATGAGTGTAGCTTCTGAATCCAGTGCGAAGGCTGCGAGTTCGATTGTGAAAACGAATGATAGTGAAAAATAACAGCATAAAATCTTAGTACGAGTGCAGCTTCTGAATCCAGTGTGAAAGCTGCGAGTTCGATTCCTATCTAAGCTCACAAATTTTCGGAGAGGATAAAAGCTTGAGCAGCGGCGAAATAAATATATAATGAACACAAAGGTGCAAGTTTCTAAAACTTTGTCATTTATTAATAGTGATTTCATTCGTTGCTGTTTACTGGAGCGAACTCCCATCCGCACTGTCCCAAAAATTAATTTTGGTTCAGCTTAGATTAGAAAATCTGTGTTTTGAAGCTGACTACAAGAAAAATATTGGAGAGTGAAGCCATCCCTTTGGGGCGATATTAGAAAGTGACTCCCCCTAATATCAACCTCTGTCTTCCATTTATCATGCTCTGCTCTGTTCTATGCGTATGTATATATTCATCTTCATTCCCTAGGATGTTCTTTTCATTTATCCACAACTTTTATTGTCTTCTTTAATTCTTTAATCCATTAATACCTGTAAATATTTCACAGTTTCCAACAATTTACCACTTTTAAAAGTTTTTACATGTATCAAGTGTGGGGTACAAAGCTTTGTACTTTGTACTAAAAGTTCTTGTAGTCCACAAGCGGCCCAACCTCAAGACGCGACTGGTGCGATATCTGCGCACTACATGTAAGGACGGCCGAACACTCGAAGTCGAAGGTCGGTCATTCAATTAAACATGGTTTCTTATTGAGTTCTGCAATTTCGAAGACGTACGAAGTCATTTCCCTTCTTGAACGCAACGACTTCCGTCCGCACAGGCGAGCTGATTCCGCGAAAGTAGAGCCAAAACGAGCTTTATTCACACATTTTTTTCCCGGAATACAAGTTGACTCGTCCCACCCCGGGTTGGGCTCATTTTGGTTTTGCTGTCCCGGAATCAATTCGCCATGGTAGAAGGAAAGTTGTAGTGCTTGCTTTAGAGAAGGGAAACGACTTGGTACATCTTCGAAATTGCAGAAGTCAACAAGAAACCATTTGTAATTGAAAGATCAACCTTCGTATTATGTGCAAAAGACTTATGGCGAGGCGACTATTTGAGCGGAGATATTTAACTCTGAGTGTTGCGCCGGCCTGACAAAGTGTGCAGCTTTGTCTTTTTTGTTATGTAATGGTGTTTTGAATATGCCTGCGCAGCCCGGACTGCGGGCTATCGCACCAGTTTCTACTTGAGACTGGGCCGCCTGGTAAATAGAATTATGTGTATACGGTTGGTTATCGTACTGGGTGTGGAGACATCATCAAATTAAATCATTTTTTGTGAATTGTTTCTGCAAAGTTAGACGTACAATGTACTATTAACAAGAAAATGGCTGCAGTGGTGGCAAAACCAACTGATTGCATAACAAGATAACTGAATACTGTACTTGTACAAAAAAAGGCATGGAATGTGATAGGTTGGTTGCAGAGCTAGTTAACACTTCTTTTGCTTAGTTTTCAAAATGGAGGCCAGAGGCCACCACCATGACGTATTTAACACTTTTACTCTCAAGACTCACGCCTGTGACGAGCAAAATCGTCTGGGGTTAGCCCAAGCACAATAGTAAAGTGAGTCCTTGTCCATTAATGGATTAATAGCTAACTCAATTAATAACCAATTTTGGTAGCCCAAAATGTATACTTGAACTGATGAAGGGCAGTCACCAAAAATTTTAGTGGCAACAAATTTTTTTTCAGAGCTCTAGGGTTCCCAATTTTTGAACGTTTAGTCACTAACACACATTTCTGGATGCACAGACGACCAAAATGGTTGCAATTAAAGGGTTGATACTGGCTTTGTGATGAGAGGCGCTCGATCAAGCGCTTCCACATTCCTCTCGACCAGTTGTCTGGCGCTATGAATCATGCACCTAAAACATAAGGCAATGATCATGCGGCAAAAATATCGCAATTTTGTGCTTTCAATTAGATAGTTATATAATAAATGAAATTATTTGAGTAAATGGGATAGTTTAAGATAGTTTTAGCCAAAAAAATGAGGCTTAAATTGCTTTATTTACACCAACTGGAAACTGCTAGCGATTTTGTTTTGTAACCGTGCACCGTTGAACGGTTATGCGGCGCTCAAGTACTAAGTACGAACACTATATTTTCATCAAAATACAACTGCCATGCGCTTAACCAACTGGGAAACTGTTGGAACTTAAGCGTAGAAAAACTGACGTTTCGAGTGAAGGCCCTTATATTTATGCCCTTCGTGCAAATAGCACTCAACTTTTATGCCATGTGCTGAATCTAGCACATTCGTTGTTTTCTGAGGCGCTTTTAGTTTACTGATCAAACATAGTCTGACTCCCAGTCTTGATCAAGAACACAAAGAAAACAAAGGCTTGAGCTTTCCGCCGAGTCACTTTGTAGGATGTTATAACGAAGAACGATAACGACTAACTTCGAACAATATCAACGACCTTTTTTCACTGAGACAACAAGCAGACAAGTTAGGCAATTACAAAAATAAATATCCTTCCAGAGGTGACTACACCCTAGTCACACCCTAGCTTTTGACAAGTAAATTTAATTCTTTACACTCCCCGAGTTGATTCGCTCAGCGAATCAAACAATAACTAATTTAAACGATTAATGAAATGTTCACTACAGCCATTTTCGTTCAACGGCAAACCACGAAAATTTTTTTGCGTTTTTCCCCCTTCCAAAAGGGCGTCTACCATCGTAAAGGAAAATAGTTTGACCGCGAAATTAAACCAATAGGGATAAACCTATTCTTTGACATATAGGCGTACCCCGTCATGTTTTGACATGCGAAAGGGTACAATTCACGTTTCAAACTCTCTGTTTCCACAATTGTAGAAGATACGGAATTCGATGACTTCTGAAATACAAATTCGGTTTGAGTTCCGCGGATTTAGAAGGGTAGTTATCACTGAACAACGGCAGTCATACAGTGAGTTACTCTCTTTAATACAAATCCATCTTAAGGATTCAGACATTGCTGAGTGTTGCCTAATGTACGAGAACGATGGAGATTATGTTGCATTATCAAAGGATTCGTACAGTTTGGCGATCGCAATACAATCCTCAAAAAGAATACCAGGGGTAAACTTAATTCGAGTTAAAGTAAAAGTATTGGAAAGTACTTCTCTAACCAACGACGACACAACCGAAATTGACGAAATCACTCATTGTCAACTGGAATGAGAGAGTCATATTCTCCGGATATCAAATCACCAGACGACAAGCGAAACAGATGATCGCTCGTTTTTGAGGACTTCTATCAGTTCAAGGTCTTCATTTGACAATTTGCTGTCCACACAACCGACTCTTGAATAACCAGCATCGGTATACTCTTCGCAAAACCGCTTCCATATTTTGTTCAAAGTAAAAATTGAAATTTTAAGGCTGATCGCTAAGCTGGATTTAGTTACTGGAATGTATCCAGTACTTCTATCACCACCCTCCTCAAGAATTCGTTCAATTATTAGTCTTCTGTAATCATCTTGAATTGCTTTTCCAGTATGATAAGAACGACCAAACTTTTTACATTCGTATCTGAAAACGATGAGGCATAACAACATACGATCGTTTCACCACGCCCGATGGCACTTTTGCGCCCCTATTGGTTTAATTTGGCGGTCAAACTATTTTCGTTTGCGACGGTAAACGCCCTTTTCGAAACGTGAAAAAACGCGAAAAGATTTTCGCGGTTTGCGGTTAAACGAAACGGGCTGTATCTAGAATGTTCTCTTCTACGAAGTTCTCCAATTACTGCTGCATTACGTCGACTTCTTGATGGTACGAATGATTGTGCTTCAGGATTCAACTGGTTCCTCTGTGTAGAATCAGCAGATGTGGTCCCGCATTTCGAGTTTGATTCTGTCGGAATAAGTAACTGCAATGGTCTTCTTAATGTCGTAATTCCCTTCTTACCATTCGAACTCATAACTCTTATCTCGGCCGCTCTGATTTTCCCATCCCTTCCAGGCAGTAACTATACAATTTAACCATCTTCCAGAAATATCTAGCTGTTTCTTCTTTCTTTAACATAACCAAATCACCAACTGCTACGTGTGGCTCCACTTTATCCTTCGTATTTCTCGCGTTTTCTCTTAAACCGGTTAAGTATTCGTGTCTCCAATGTTTGGTGAAATGCTGAAGAAGTCTTCGATGATGTTTAGCTCTTCTAGTCAAAACTCCACGATGTGCTCCACGTATCGCAACAATTCTGTCCAAATTTTCAGCGCTACCAACAGATGCTTCGTCGTCATATCTCAGGATTCAGGGTCCCACGTTGGGCGAAGAACAATAACGAAAGACTAACTTCGAATAATATCAACGACCTTTTACTGCGACAACAAGCAGACAAGTTAGGCAATAACAAAAATAAATATCCTTCCAGAGGGACTACACCCTAGTCACACCCTAGCTGTTGAAAAGTAAATTTACTTCTTTACAGATGTCAATTGGCCAATTTTATCTGACCTTTTTACTCATGCTTGGAGAAAAAATTTAACCGACACTACGAAACTAAATTCGAAAAATTGACACTAGCAGAACTTGAACCTGCATCTTAATGTTTTCCGACCGCTGTTGAACCAGTTGTCCTATGGTGTCTTAGAGGCTGTTCACATGAGCCGAGCTAGCCCGGTAAACCGGGCCAGCCCGCTTTGCCGGGCTGGCCGGCTTGATGGTTTCATTTTTTCCCGCCTCGTTGGCGGGAAATTGGAAATTGTGTTTGCATTACTGCAGTGTTACTGCCGGCGACCGCAGCAGCATTAGGAGGATTCTTTTCGTTAATTTTTCAGTTTCATGGAGTTCTTTTGGCTTGGCAAATATATGTAAAACATAGAAATGACGCTACTGTCTCATTTATGTTGAGGAGGCGATCTATTTTATACCGAAAGTTAAAAGTTTCCCGACAAAAACAACTAAATAGGCTAAAGAAACGGTTTTGGGTTCGACCCGGCAGAACTGAACAATGGTGGCAAAATATGATCGGTGGAGCTGCTCCTGAAGAAACCTGGAAGAAAAATTTCCAACTAACGAGACAGGCGTTTGTCATAAAATTTGTCATAAAATTTATCATAAAATTCAAAAACAAGTTTACCACATTCACTTCGGGTACCTGAGACAACTGCTTTGGAAAAACTTTGCCGTATCTCTTTAACTATTTCCACTATGCGGTTATATCCCCTGGCAATAAGCTTATTTTCACGCGCTTCTTTTTTCTTTAGCTGTGCTTTTTCCTCGTCGCTTAATTCCTCAATATTTTCACTTGCTATGGTGGGAGAAACAGGGCCAAATAAAGCTTCGTCTTGCTCGACATATAACTTTGCCATTTCAATCCGTAAATACTTGTATTGTGCTGGCTTATCAGCATCGAAATCCAAACTACGGTATTCCATACTGCTTTTATACGACGATAGACAGTTAATCAGGTTCTCTGCCATTTCTGTTGACCAGCGAAATTTCTTCTTTTTCTGTCTGTCCGCCATTTTGAAATCAACAAACCACGAGGTGGAATCGAGCATGCGCTGTAACACGATTGTTTTGGCCTGCTTGATGGTTTCACATGGGTCCGGCAATGTCGAGATCCCGGCTCGCTCAAGCGAGATCTCGGCAAACCGGGCTAGCCCGGCTCCCATGTGAATGCAATCAGAAAAAGATATAGAAATGATATATGAGGCGGGATCCCCGCAATGCCGGGCCAGCCCGGCTCATGTGAACACCCCCTTAGAGCAGCAATCCAGAAATACAAAGATGCGAGTTTGATACCTTATCCAGCAAGAAATTTTCTATAGAAACTGAGCTGATTTGATCAATCCACTTTGTTTTTTTCATCTCAAGGTCTACTGATATTGAATATGTATACAGTTGATTCTGTAGGCAACTGGACGCAAAATCCATTTACTAGTGTATACATGAATGACTGTATGGCAAGCTGCTAATAGAATACTTCCATATGCAGTTAACTTTTCTTTTTGTTGAGGGGGGTCAAAACACTAGAAAACCAGATAGAGAAACTATTAAAAGATAACTTAAGGACTGAAATAAAATCATGTGACATTTGTAAACTAGCAGTTGAAATTTAGCTTATTTTCTGTCCTGTTGGATCAGTGGACTTTGAACATTGATGGTCCCTGTTCAGATTTCACTTTTCCTGATTTTTATATAAACATTCATTATAACTACTGTATAAGACTAATTTGCTATTTTTCACTAGTCTCTTAAATTTAGAAAGACATCTGAATGATAGAAAATTGCTAATTTATAGATCCATGACTTTGTTTAACCAAAGAAATGTATTAAAATGGATTTTAAAATTTTCTATTTTCATAACATTATTTAATAAATAATTACCAAGGCCAACAGCATTATTCGATACAAGTCTACTGCAGCCAGCTGAGGGCATAGCCTGAAGTTTTACTGATGCTCTTCAAATCCCACTGTTCTCTCTTTACATTATATCAACCTGCCCATTGCCTTCCCATTTTCCTTGAAAATGAAAAAGCAATGAACCAGCTTTTGGATTATTTAACCTATTTTAGCTTATTTATATAAAGTAAAGCACTTTACTTTATTCTTTAGCTCCTCCAAGCAGTTTTCTACCGATATACCTGTTTGATAATACAATGTACAGCATTGTTCTTGTTTAATACGAAAAGACCAAATTTAGCAATTTTTGAACTCTTTAAATATGGTTTGCCGATGCCATCATAAATTTAAGCATTTACTCAGTCTGCCAGTGTTAACTTACTTCAACATCAACTAAACAATCTGTAAGAGCTTTTGCCATGTAAATGATGACATCGATGGAATGTAAGGAAAAGAACGGCGAGTTAAGCTCCATTTGATAAAATGGAGAGCATGAGATCAGTCAGATGTGACTGGCTGAGGAAGCATTGAGGTTACAGACAGTGACTGATTTGATCAAATGACATTGGTATGGAACAATTGTTGATCTAATTAAATTATTACAGAGTCATTATCAAGTCTTTTTGTGATTCTTACATGGGTCCTTATGGCCCTCTCAAGTTTGGTCTCCCTCACACACAAGAAATATCTCATGATGTAGTGACACCACTTGGGTTAATCCAGGGAGTTATAGTACCGGTATCTATATTGTTACGGTTAAAAGTCATTGAGAAATACAGTAACTATATTTTAGGCTAGATATGTACAAAGATATGCTCCAGGTGTTGGTCAGCGGCTACCCGCACGATAAGCCATAGCTTCTTGTAGTCGGCCATGTCGAAAGTACCAACCACAAATAAAGGTAGTTCTGTTACTAGTATCGGCTCCTAGACTTGGTGTCAGGTGTGGGATAACACGATGGCGAATCTTAAAAGACCGGAGCTCAAACTTGTGGGAAATGTGAGTGAAAATTTCAAGAACTTCGACTTACGATTCAACGATTACTGCATACAAGCTAACTACCGCGACGTCGCTAAAGATCCTGTTGCAGAAAGAGCCACCCATTACAAAAGTCCTCTGTTAGAAATTTCAGCTCTACGATCTGCACTTCCAGATGAAGCCTAGTCTGTTGTCAGATACACAATTGAACCTCAAATTCCAGACGAAGATAAAAAGAAACCCTGGGTTTGTATGGATAAACTACGAGCCCATTACACAGGCAGCGCCGGGAGTTCACTCCCGATTGATCGATACAAGTTCTGAACTTCCTCCCAAGCCCACCACGAGTCCATTCAAGAGTGGGAAGTTAAGGTGAGACACGCTGGCAGCCTAAGTGGCTATGGCGATCTAAGTGATGAATTTTGTAGAGACAAATTTATATTTGGGTTGAATGAAGATAACATACGTACGGAGTTGCTTAAAACACATATAAAACCTGACAACTCTGAGAAGTCCCTGCCTGATGTAGTCGCGGAAGCGAGAGCTATAGAATCCGCCAAGCAGAAAAGCAAGCTAATCGCAGATTCCTCCAAAGGAATCGACGAAAATGTCCACTGGACAGGCCTCAGACACAGTCAGATGAAACTTCGAAGGGAACCTGGTACGTGTTTTTGGTGCGGTGATCGGCATAGTCCACATTCATGGAAGTTATGTCCAGCTAATGGAAAGATCTGCACCAGCTGTGGTGGCAACGACCATTTTGCCCGTGTCTGCTTAGAGGATCGCAAACGTCCAAGCCCCAGTAACAGACCCACTCGGTGACAACAAGGCAGAGTGCCCCAAAGCAGCCAGAAACATGACCCACCCACAAACCTCCGACCAAGAGACCTTCATTACACCGACATGTATGCCACAGAAGAGGAGCACGCATCACTCTATGATCAAGATCACGGCTATATGTACTCATTGGACGCACAAGTACACAGCATTGCATCCGTCGAGAAGTCAAAATGATACTTCACAAACCTATTACTTTCCGCAGCGGGCCGGACATTCAAGCAAGTAAAGTTTCAAATAGACACTGCAGCAACCTGCAACACCATCTCCGCCAGCACCCAGGATTCTTTCTTCCCGGATGCCGAAGTCACTCGCTCGCCCTACCGCCTACATCCCTATCGAAATTCCAAGCCGCTTCATCCTATTGGTCAGGTGGAACTATTGTGCGAAAAGAACGACAAGTTTGACACCCTTATCTTTCAAGTCTCTCCGGACTCCTGCATTGGGATCAAGCCAGCACTTCTGTCGGGCAGCGACAGCGAAAGACTAGGACTAATTAGAGTGCCAGCAGACGAGATTCATTCCCTTTGCTCATCGGCAGACCATAACGTGAATACCAAACACGATGACCTCCCAGGATTCCAGTTTACTTCACAAGTTGACACCACCACACCGCAGAACACAGCGCTATGCCAGAACCAGGGGAACCTTAAGACATGCAACCACCAACGAGACATGCAACTAACCCGTGTAATCCCCCGCCATCCCCTTCCCCCCGATTACTATTCCTTGAAACCGTCGACTTCCACCACCAGGCCAGCTGCAAATGAAGGACATTCTAATCCAGTATGCGGACACGTTCGAAGGCCTTGGCCAGCGTTGTCCACCTGTTCACTTTCAGATTGATGAAAGCGTTCAGCCCGTTCAGATGTCAGTTCATAGAATACCGCTAGCGAAAAGAGCAAAAGAGAAAGAAGCCTTAGACCGATACGTGCGGGAAGGCGTCCCGGTCAAAGTAAATAAACCAACCCCATGGTGCTCAAGCGAACTAATTAGAGAAACCCCAAAGAAATTCCGAGTATGCACCGATCCAAGCCAAACAGTAAACAAGACCATCCATCGTCCGAAACATCGAATGTCCACCCTAAATGAACAGCTTCACAAACTTAATTCAGCAAAGTGCTTCTCTCTAGTGGATGTTAAAGAAGGTTTCCTCCACATCCCGACAACCATG
This sequence comes from Nanipora kamurai, assembly GCA_036872915.1. Lineage (NCBI taxonomy): Eukaryota > Metazoa > Cnidaria > Anthozoa > Scleralcyonacea > Helioporidae > Nanipora > Nanipora kamurai. The sequence goes on from JBAHVQ010000148.1 coordinate 412,909, forward strand.
CATACATCATACGGCAAATACAGGTGGCTCCGTCTCCCATTTGGTATTACCAGTGCGCCAGACGAGTTTCAAATGAGGCTGACATCTGCATTAGAAGGCTTGGATGGGATAATATGTACAGCCGATGACATCCTTGTGTATGGGGAAGGCAACAACGTCCAGGGCGCCCAGGCAGACCATCACCGAAGATTCCTCGCTTTAATGGAACGCTGTCACCAAAGAGCCATCAAGCTCAACGCGGGCAAACTACGCTTCAAGCTAAAAGAGGTCGAGTTTATGGGCACAACTATCTCGGATAACGGAACGAAACCTGATCCAGACAACGCCACAGAACAAGCCAGCACTCCTTCGTTTCATAGGCATGGTTAACTATCTGTCACCTTTCTGCCCCAACCTAAGCTCCGTGATTCAACCCCTGCGAGTGTTGACCCAGGACGCTGTACCATTTTCATGGTCTATGGCTGAAGAAAAAGCCTTCAAGACGGATTTCAACCTTAGCCTATTATGACCTCCGGAAACCAGTTGTAGTCCAGACAGATGCCAGTGATAACGCTGCTGGCGGCGCCCTTTTACAACCCAGTGACGATGGTAAACTACAACCAGTTGCCTACCCGTCGTCAAGCATGAATCCTACGGAACAGCGCTACTCTCAGATAGAGAAAGAGTGCCTACCAATCTGCAACTGCTTCCAAATGTTTGACCAGTGGCTGTATGGCAAGCTTGACATTGAAGTCCACACAGATCACCAGCCATTAGAAACCATTATGAAGAAACCACTGAACAAGGCACCGGCCCGCCTACAGTTGGCCACGCCAACAACTTTGGTGGAGAATCGAACATACGCATGGCACGTGAAGTCCTCTTTTGGTCAGGCATGCGAATCTCCATCCAAGACATGTGTGATGCGTGCAGTACCTACCCAGTATGGCCACTCCGCACCAAAAGAACCAATGAAATCCTTGCCAATACCAACAGGATCCTAGCAGATAGTCAGTCAAGATCTCTGTGAGCTGGAAAAGCAAAGATACTTAGTGACTGTATGCCACTTCTCTGACTGGATCGAGGTAGACAAACTAGACGATACCCTCTCCTCAACAATCATCGACAAAACAAAAGCTGACTTCGCAAGATACGGTGTTCCAGCAATCTGCCACACAGATAACGGGACCATAGTTTATCAGTGAAGACTGTAGGAAGTGCTCTGTCGAATACGGGTTTAAACACACCACGTAATCCCCTTACCATCCAACTGTAAAAGTTACGGAAGAGCAGAAGCCGCCGTTAAAGTTGCGGAATCCATGTTGAAAAAGGCTAATGACTTCCACAGTGCCATGCCGATATACAGGAACACCCCGACTCATGGTCACACCTACTCACCAGCCCAGCGCATGCTCCTACGACGCACCAGAACCACACTCCCCACCACAGATCAACTCTTGACACCCACCATGCTAAACTTTAGAATCGTTGAGGAGGATATCTCAAAGAAAAGCCGCGATAGCAAGACCTACTACGACAAATCAGCTGGTGTAGAACAGGGACCACTCATCACTGGTACCTATGCTTACGCCAAACCACCTCCGCACCAACGTGGGAAACCATGGATCTACGGAGAAGTGATCAACCATGAAAACCCTCCGTCCTACACAATCCGCTCGGCTCAAGGCCGCACAATTCACAAGAACAGAGTCCAACTAAAGCCTGCAGCCCCAACTTCCTATCACCATCCCCGAGCAGAAGCCGAAACAAACACATGTCACACAGCCATTTACCAGAAACCGTCAATGGAAACTCTATAGCAAACACGGTTCTGCCAACACCCTTCAGCTCAGCCCCAGTCTACGGCTGTTGGGACCCACCTTCCTCAGACCCCAGTCAGCTCGCCAATCATAAACTCCGCACCAATTGACCCACAGGCCCCGGACGCACCCCCTCAGGACAAAGCACCAGACATTGCACCACCACAACCCCCGGAACTGACGGGATCAACAGTCAAACAGACCCGGTATAGACGGCTAATTAAGACCCCCAAAAGGCTGAAAGACTACGTCACAAACTAGTCATAAACTTTTCTTACTTATCATCGTTGACTAAGAGTCACTGAACATACAAACAGTTGACATGCGGCTCTACTTCGTCAATTGAGTGTGGCATACCGTCTGTAATGTTCTTATGCTAGGGGTTTAAGTTAGTCCCAAGTTTTGTTTTGTCTTGTTTTTTAGTCTCTTTCTCTTGTTATTTTGCAAATTGGGGAGATGTTGGTCAGTGGCTACCCGCATGATAAGCAATAGCTTCTTGTAGTCAGCCATGTTGAAAGTACCAACCACTAATAAAGGAAGTTCTGTTACTGATATCGGCTCCTAGACTATTATACATGTACAGATAGGCCAACCCTCTCCCCTCAATACATGCACATTTTTTTGTGATTTGCCCCAAACCATACAATGACAGCAGGAGCCAAAGGTTTGCATAATTAACATAATCATAAAAATAGTAGACATTCCTAGAATTTACAGAATGCAACATCCCTATAAAGTTCATTACTACATTATTGTGCCAGTACATGCATACTAATAGTACCTGTATATTATTTTCAATTATGTACACTACTAGTAATTCAAAAATGTATTTTTAATTTAATTTATTGCATTATCTAATGGTATTCGGTCTGTACTAAATTGAATTAGTGCTATAATTTTAAAGTCACTTGCTAATCATGAGTTATTAATTTTTCAGAATGAATCTGATTTAGAAGCAACTACTTTGATCCTATTTTCTTCTTCTCCATAATCTTCAAATTTAACTACAAATTTTAAATTCCTCTCAACTCAACTTAATCTTGACATTTATCTGTGAAGGCAAGGTTACAATTAACATGACATAGAACAGTGAATTGCTAAAGCTTTTCTGATTCCACTCCAGTATTCAACCAATCACACAGTTTTCAGTCAAATGTACCAGACCTCAGTTTTCTTATAGCAAAAAGCTTTGAACAACACCAATTCACACACCTGGAATAAAACACCATCAAAACAAGATATATAGAGCTCACAATGTCTTCACACTCTAAAATTACAGTGATGCTTTTCTAACACAATTCCAATTGTATTTTGCTTCCAACAAACACCCTAATACTACATGCAACACAATTGCCATTCCCAAAGTCTTCCTTAATTAGAAGGCTTTGAGATTAGGTTTACAGGCTTAGCTTCTTTATTGCAATGCATTTTCTATGGTGCATTTGTGGTTCTGTCATGCCTGACAGCATTTATGATTTATGCTTAAATGCAGCTTTTATAGTGATAAGTAACTAAATTTAAATTATCAGCTATTGTTTTTACTACTGCTTTTGTATCATGAAATGTTCAACATTATTCAATGTAGGAATACAAGTTATATCGAGTTAACATCATGAACTATGTTTATAAATACTGACACTTGTACTTACCTAGGTGCATTGATCTGTGTAACAGATGTGCATAGTCACTATGATTAATGTTTGAAGTTTGCATGATGGCCAGAGATGTAAACTTACTTTAGCTGCAATACTGGATGCTAGTTGATCTGCTAAATTCACAAGAGGGACTGGAAACCAGTCATAAAAATAGCTGTGTCCACCCCTGGATTGTTGTCATTTACCCAATCTCTACACAAATTTTCATTTGTTTAGACATCATCAGTCACAAGGTTCCTTGGAAGATTGGTAACAAGAATTCCAGGCTCCACGAATCAACCATGTTGTATGGAGTCATGTGTAATGACTAATTAGTGCGTTATAGCAGCATTTCACTGTATCACATTTTACTGCATCACTCATGTTAATAATACAGGATGGTTTTTTCTCTTGGCCATGGGATACATCTTCACTATAAAACCTGATTCTGAAATGCTATTTCTTGTTATCACCAACATGGCAGCGAACCTGAACTAAAGTCAACTACACAGACATGTTTCATGTTTTCATTTAAGGATACTTATGAAATTAGGTTTTCATGTTACCCAGAGGATAATTCAAAAATCAGCAGTAAGGGTTGCCTGCATATCAGAACCTGGCCTGAGTTCAAGAACTTTAACTTACCCCAAAATTTGTCTGAATGACATGCAGTGCTTTGGGAGATGTTGTGCATCAAACATGTGGGTTAAGCTGCTTGCAGGCACTGAGCTATGTTAGTCCTAGCAACAGCAGGTCAACTTTATCCCTACAACTTCCAATCTGAAAAATTGTTTGAAAATTACAATGCTAGTCACTGATTTTATCTGTAGCCATTTCCTGCAGTGCCAATTAAACAAGTCTGCAAGCCAGAAAAGTAGTCCCACTTGTAGACCGCTTTGAAATTAAATCTTTAAATGAAATAGAGTAACTGTAAATTCAACTACTGACATGAACCTGTGAACTTGATCAGTTTGAGGTCTCTTCCAATCATCTCAACAAACTTTTAATTGCTGACTAGCAGGTCAGCGTTGCATGGATTATCTATCAGAGACCGGATATTCTAGTTACCTCTTAAGATCAAAAATTGTGACTCGATTTCCTACTGGACTCAATACGCGATCTCCTTGTGAAGAGAATAAAATATTTCCTCGTTTGTAAACTGTTCCACAAAGATTGGAAAACTACAAAACACCGAAAATTGATTTCAGATTCCTTAACTGGAATTTGTAAAAAAAAATCAAAAGTAAAGCTATACGAACCTTGTAGGAGAATTTCATTGTTCACCTATACAGCACTTATTTCCGTACCACTACTACCGTTACCTCAGAGTGGCATCATAACAGAATCAATAATCAGTCTTTTTTTCAAGGAACCTCACATGGTGAACATCGAACGTTTGGGTGAAGTCGAGTTTACAAAAGAGCGTCCGCTGTCATTGAAGCCAGCGAGTTTCACTTAATCCAACTCAGTGAACCAACTGCACAATGGGGGGAAATCCCCAAATTATAGAGAGCTAACGGTTTATCAGTCACAGTCGCCTTTTGACAGTTTCCAAATTTTACTTTGGTTAATGCCAGACGACTTTACTCGACAAGGGAATACTTTCTGGAAACCAGCTCGATAAAACTATCTCCTTTGACTTGTTACCAGGCACTAATGTCAGATGAATTTAATTTACGCGTCAAGGGTTATGAAAATAGGCCGCGTATTTTTCACATCCATCGACCGCGTTTGCCTAACCTTTGTTTTTTCGTCTAATTATGAAATATAGATTGTAAAGAACAATTCAATTAAGCTTTACAAAATTTCTGTAAATCGTTTGAAGCCACGTGGTTGATGACGCCAATAAATGAGTAAAAATGCTTAAGACAGCCTTACATTTTTCATATATCACATATCATTCCATTTGTCTCAACGAGAACTTTCTAACAATACAGAAAAACCTGTATTAAGCGGACACCCTCGGAGAACGGGTTAGTGTCCGCTTAATAGAGGTGTCTGCTTAACAGAGGTTCTCGTCACCAGGCCCCTCCCCCCGTGAAGAAATAATTACAAACATGAAAATCAACAACTGAACGGTGTACGTATATTTACAAACGATTTCAATTTAACATGAATAACAAAATGAAAAGATACTTAGTAAATCTGGTTCTCAAAGACCTTAGTTTGTTTATTAGTATATGTAGTAAAGTTAATAAATTATTGTTTGTGTGAAAAAAAAATCCTCAAT
>JBAHVQ010000148.1:418671-434963 GCA_036872915.1 Nanipora kamurai
GTTCGGTAAACATGATATCCTCGTAAACCTGTGATGAACTTTAACTCAGAAATAGCCACAACGGTAGTCATTTAGTATATGTTTTAAAAACCTTTAAAATCTTAAAAACTCGCCTTAATTTATTTAAGTTTTTTAACCATGAAGATCAGATTCGCGTTAATTTAATCAGTTTTTGAAGTTCTGAAAGCAATCCGCGTTAATTGCATGACTCGTTAATTTATGTTGCGTTAATTTAGTGTATCGTTAATTTCCTATAATAAGGTACACCCTCCAGCAGTCCATTGAGGTCTTGAACTGCATGTCTAATCTAAGAGGGGTCAGGGGGCCCCGAACAAAATTCACCTAAGAGCCTCCACTAGCTCCGTTACGCCACTGCCTTTCCCCATACAGGCGAGGGCATTCATACTTGCCCTCTAAGGCGAGTTTTACAGCAAAACTTACACTTGATTTGGTCTTTTTCTCTCCATTCCCCGAGGCTTTTTCCACTACCTCATTTTTCCTTTTGAGGTTCTCTTCTTCAGCAATTACTTCTTTGACCAGTGAGCAAAATGACGTCGAAACGACGTACGTCATGTTTAACGTCCAAATGACGTTGATTGAAGGTTGAAAGCGCAAATCGAATCGACGTTCTGTTGTTGGTCAGCGGCTACGCGCACGATAAGTGATAGCTTGTTGTAGTCCGCCATGTTGAAAGTATCAACCACAAATAAAGGAAGTTCTGTTACTAGTATTGGCTCCTTGACTTGGTGTCAGGCGTGGGATAACAAGATGGCGAATCTTAAAAGACCGGAGCTCAAAGTTGTGGGAAATATGAGTGAAAATTTCAAGAACTTCGAGTTACGATTCAACGATTATTGCATACAAGCTAACTACCGCGACCTCGCTAAAGATCCTGTTGCAGAAAGAGCTGCCCATTACAAAAGCTCCTCTGTTAACAATTTCAGCTCTACGATCTGCACCTCCAGATGAAGCCTTGTCTGTTGTCAGATACACAATTGAACCTCCAATTCCAGACGAAGATAAAAAGAAACCCTGGGTTTGGATGGATAAACTGCAAGGCCATGACACAGGCAGCACAGGGAGTTCACTCCAGACTGATCGATACAAGTTCTGAACTTCCTCCCAAGCCCACCACGAGTCTATTCAAGAGTGGGAAGTTAAGGTGAGACACGCTGGCAGCCTATATGGCTATGGCGATCTAAGTGATGAACTTTGTAGAGACAAATTTATATTTGGGTTGAATGAGGATAACATATACGTACGGAGTTGCTTAAAACAAATATAAAACCTGGCAACTCTGAGAAGTCCATGTCCGGTGTAGTCGCCGAAGCAAGAGCTATATAGTCCGCCAAGCAGACAAACAAGTTAATCGCAGATTCCTCCAAAGGATTCGACGAAAATGTTCACTGGACAGGCCTCAGACACAGTCAGATGAATCGAGGGGAACCTGATACATGATTTTGGTGCGGTGATCGGCGTGGTCCACATTTATAGAAGTTATGTCGAGCTAATGGAAAGACCTGCACCAGCTGTGGGGGCAACGACCATTTTGCCCGTGTCTGCCAAGAGGATTGCAAACTTCCAAGCCTCAGCAACAGACCCACTCGGAGACAACAAGGCAGAGGGCCCGAAGCGCCCAGAAACATGATCCACGCACAAACCTCCGACCAAGAGACCTTCACTACACCGACATGTATGCCACAGAAGAAGAGCACGCATCACCCTATAATCAAGGTCACAGCTATTTGTACTCATTGGACGCACAAGTTCACAAACCTATTACTTTCCGCAGCGGGCCGGACATTCAAGCCAGTAAAGTTTCAAATAGACACTGCAGCAACCTGCAACACCATCTCCGCCAGTACCCTGCATTCTTTCTTCCCGGATGCCGAAGTCACTCGCTCGCCCTACCGCCTACATCCCTATGGACAGTCCAAGCCGCTTCATCCTATTGGTCAGGTGGAATTATTGTGTGAAAAGAACAACAAGTTTGACACCCTTATCTTTCAAGTCTTGCCGGATTCCTGTATTGTGCAGCGACTGCGAAAGACAAGGACTAATTAGAGTGCAAGCAGACGAGATTCATTCCCTTTGCTCATCGGCAAAACATAACGTGAATACCAAACACGATGACCTCCCTGGATTCCAGTTTACTCCACAATTTGATACCACCACACCGCAGAACACAACGCCATGCCAAAAACCAGGGGAACATTAAGACATGCAACCGCCCTCAGCAACTCCACGAGACCACAGTCAACCCGTGTAATCCCCCGCCATCCCCTTCCTCTTGATTACTATTCCTTCAAACCGTCGACTTCCAACACCAGGCCAGCTGCTAATGGAGGACATTCCAGTCCAGTATGCGGACACGTTCCAAGGCCTTGGCCAGCTTGGTCCACCTGTTCACTTAAAGATTGATGAAAGCGTTCAGCTCGTTCAGATGCCAGTTCATTGAATACCGATAGCGAAAAGAGCAAAAGAGAAAGAAGCCTTAGACCGATATGTGCGGGAAGGCGTCCTGGTCAAAGCAAATAAACCAACCCCATGGTGCTCAAACGAACTAATTAGAGAAACCCAAAGAAATTCGGAGTAAACATCGATCCAAGCCAAACAGAGAACAAGGCCATCCATCGTCCGAAACATCAAATGCCCACACTAAACGAACAGCTTCACAAACTTAATTCAGCCAAGTGCTTCTCTCTAGTGGATGTTAAAGAAGGTTTCCTCCACATCTCCCTTGATGAGGGGTCCTCATAGATGACAACCATGCATACATCATACGGCAAATACAGGTGGCTCCGTCCCCCATTTGGTATTACCACTGCGCCATGCGAGTTTCAAATGAGGCTGACATCGGCATTGGAAGGCTTGGATGGGATAATATGTATAGCCGATGACATCCTTGTGTATGAGGAAGTCAACAACCTCCAGGGCGCCCAGGCAGACCATGACCGAAGATTCATCGCTTTAATGGAACGCTGTCACCAAACAGTCATTGAGCTCAACGCGGGCAAACTACGCTTCAAGCTTAAAGAGGTCAAGTTCATGGGCACAACTATCTCGGATAACGGAATTAAACCTGATCCAGCCAAATTAGTGACGATAACACAGATGCCAACCCCACAGAACAAGCCAGCACTCCTTCGTTTCATAGGCATGGTTAACTATCTGTCGCCTTTCTGCCCCAACCTAAGCTCCGTGATTCAACCCCTGCGCGTGTTGACCCAGGACGCTGTACCATTTTCAAAGTCTATGGCTCAAGGAAAAGCCTTCAACAAGACGAAGCAACTGATTTCATCCGCCCCAACCTTAGCCTATTATGACCTCCGGAAACCAGTTGTACTCCAGACAGATGCCAGTTATAACGCTATTGCCGGTGCCCTTTTCCAACCCTGTGATGATGGTAAACTACAACCAGCTCCCTACACGTCCTCAAGCATGAATCCTACCGAACAGCGCTACTCTCAGATTGAGAAAGAGTGCCTAGCAATCTGCAACTGCTTCGCGAACGTTTGACCCGTGGCTGTATGGCAAGCTTGACATTGAAGTTCACACAGATCACCAGCCATTAGAAATCATTACGAAGAAACCACGGAACAAGACACTGGTCCGCCTACAGCGAATACTTATGAGATTACAACGCTCGAATTCCGAGACTAACTAAGAGCACCGAAAACCAGCTATGTGAGGAAACTAGAAAAGACACCACACTGAACACTTTATACAAATTCATTGTCAACGGGGGGGGCCAGCAGACAGAGCAGACATCCCCGAGTCTTTGTGCCTTTACTGGAACTACAGGTAGGTAGGTAGGTAGGTAAAACTTTATTTCAACACGTTAGCCACTTCAATAAATTGTTGATTTCCAAGTGGGACGTGATTTAAAACTACACATATTTACAAATTAAATAAAAAAGGAAAAAATTGCACACAAAGTATATACATAAATAAATCTATAATATTACTTAATTATAATTACTAACTATAAGTTAGTATTATTACAGGGACAAACTGTCAGTGAAAAATGGCATTATTTACACAAGTGCCCAAGTTATGGTGCCTCAATCGATGCAAAAGGACATGCTTCGCAAGATCCACGCCTACCACTTTGGTGGAGAATCGAACATACCTATGGCACGTGAAGTCCTCTTTTGGTCAGGCATGCGAAAGTCCATCCAAGACATGTGTGATGCGTGTACTACCTGCGCCCAGTATAGCCACTCCGCACCAAAAGAACTAATGAAGTCCTTACCAATACCAACAGGATCCTGGCAGATAGTCAGTCAAGATCTCTGTGAGCTGGAAAAGCAAAGATGCTTAGTGACTGTATGCCACTTCTCTGACTGGATCGAGGTAGACAAACTAGACGATACCCTCTCGTCAACAATCATCTACAAAACAAAAGCTCTCTTTGTAAGATACGGTGTTCCAGTAATTTGCAACACTGTTAACGGACCACAGTTTATCGGTGAAGACTACAGGAAGTTCTCTGTCGAATACGGTTTTAAACACACCACGTCATCCCCTAAAGGTAACGGAGGAGTAGAAGCCGCCGTTAAAGTAGCCGAATCCATGTTGAAAAAGGCTAATGACTTCCACAGCGCCATGCTGATATACAGGAACAACCCAACTCAAGGTCGCACCTACTCATCAGCCCAGCGCATGCTCCTACGACGCACTAGAACCACACTCCCCACCACAGATCAACTCTTGACACCCACCATGCTAAACGTTAGAATCGTTGAGGAGGAGATCTCAAAGAAAAGGCGCGATAGCAAGACCTACTACGACAAACCAGCTGGTGTAGAACAGGGACCACTCATCACTGGTACCTATGCTTACGCCAAATCACCTTCGCACCAACGTGGGAAACTATGGTTCTACGGAGCAGTGATCAACCATGAAAACCCTTCGTCTTACACAATCCGCACTGCTCAAGGCCGCATGATTCGCAGGAACAGAGTCCAACTAAAGCCTGCACCCCACCTTCCTGCCACCATCCCCAAGCAGAAGCCGAAACAAGCACACGTCACACAGTCATTTACCAGAGATTGTCAATGGAAACTCTTGAGCAACACGGTTCTGCCATCACCCCTCAGCTCTGCCCCAGTCTACGACTGTTGGGACCCACCTTCCTTAGACCCCAGCCAGCTCGCCAATCATAAACTCCGCACCAATCGACCCACCGGCTCCGGACGCACCCCCTCAGGACAAAGCACCAGACATTGCACCACCACAGCCCCCAGAACTGACGGGATCAACAGTCAAATAGACCCGGTCCGGACGGCTAATTAAAACCCTCAAAAGGCTGAAAGAGTACGTTACAACTGGTCCTAAACTGTTCTTAATTATCACCATTGACTAAGAGTCATTGAAAATACAAACAGCTGACATGTGGCTCTACTTCGTTCGTTGTTGGAGTGTAGTATACCGTCAGTAATGTTCTTATGCTACGGGTTTAAATTAGTCCCAGGTTTTGTTTTGTTTTGTTTTTTAGTCTCTTTCTCTTGTTATTTTGCAAAGGGGGAGATGTTGGTCAGCGGCTACCCTCACGATAAGCGATAGCTTCTTGTAGTCGGCCATGTTGAAAGTATCAACCACAAATAAAGGAAGTTCTGTTACTAGTATCGGCTCCTAGACTCTGTTGCCAACGTCGACACGACGTCAGAGAAACGACGCCAATACAAAGTCGAAAGAAGGTTCGAACACGCAAACCGAATCGACGTTGGGTTATTGACGTCTATATGACGTAGACAAACGACGTTGAAAAGCAGTAAAAATAACGTCAATAATTTGAGGTATTTTATTATTGTTCGAAAGCTTGCTTTGGCAATTTTACATGCCGATAATCATAAGCTAAAAAACAAGAATTTTTATTTCAACAAGATGATATAGTGCTATATATTCTGTTACTATTGTTCATAAAATTGTCCCAAGAAATTTGACTAAGTCAACAAAGATCGCTTTGGAAACTCACTGTTCTTTTGTCAATGATACAATCACTAAAACACATTAGTCACATGAAGTCCTTGTAGAACTTTCTCCTGATCCACTTTTTAAGTTTGACTTCGTAGTTCTCCAGATTCCAGTTTATATGAATATAGTGAACAGAAGCCGATAATCATGATCATTCCAACAGATGTAGCGTTTTTTTCCAAGGGCTCCAAAACCAAAATAACGATAAGGCCAAACAAAGGAGAATCTCTGTACATTGGACCAAAGGCTGACGCCAGAATCGCTCTGACGATACACGGCGAATTCTTTTGAAAATACTCTAGTAATTAAATATCCTCATCAACCAAAGTCAATTGGTAAAGAAATGTGGTATAGCTTTGTGAAATCTATTATCAGAATCCATTATTAAAAAGTTTTAAGCCTTAACATCTCCACTAATTTCAAAAAAGGATGGATTAAGTATGGCTTCATAGCACGGCCGGATCAAATTTCCGATTTTCTGATTGGTTAATTGTGCAAGAGGACCTCTACCAAGATAGTTCTACGTTTCTGCTGCTCGACCAAGCTATACATAACGTTTGTCTGACTGGCTGCAATTCATAAAATGATCCAACTAAATTCAAAAGTTCATCAAGCCAGCAGAGCAAGATTTTAATTCATAATTCTTAAAATGTAGTTCATTTAGATGTTACGAGATTAAAGTAAATTACGTTACTTAAATGAATTAATATTTTTAAATACCGTGAGCGAAAATTTTCTTTCGCTTATATTTCATTACGAATGGAATGATAAACTTTTGATGTCAGCCTTGATTGATTGCTGATCGTCCTGAGTTGGCTGTTTATTTTAAATAATCAAGACCACGTTTCAAACACCGATCTTTATACATGACGAACCTAGTTACAACTGAATATGATAAATTTGGTGGTTTATTTGACGGCAAAATATATTGTCAGAACTGCAACGTTGAAACGACGATAAATTTTATTCGTCAATCAACGTCAGATTTGGAGATGAAGTCAACTTAGATTCGACGTCAAAACAATGGTAGTTACTGACGTCGTGCTACGTCGACAAGACGACATAGAAATAACGTCGAGATCAGGTCAATTGACGTCGCGACCTAATTTCAACCTTAATTCGACGTTGAACCGACATCGTGTGCCCACTGTTTTCAACGATTTAAGTCACTTCGTTGTCTTTTCAAATGATCAACAAATGTTATAGCTACACTGTTGAAGAGCCAGTTTTTATACTTTTATACTTGGTTCAAAGGGCAGTGAAATACGCATCAATTGATTCTTGACTCTTGGTCTCTCTTGTTAAAGTAATAGATTTCATATGTTCCATTTGTCCCTCGGACACAGTATTTTTTATAACTTTTTTAACACCACGCCGATGTCCTTTTTTTGCTTTTCCTTTTTCCCAATCCAGTCTATCGAAAACATCCAGCGCATCCGAGCCAATTGAAGTAAGTAGCGTTACTGTTCGCAGCACTTCTTTTGCTCACGGATAACTCGGACCCTTCCAACGTACAGTTATTTTGTAATTGTCTCAAGCTTGATTGAAACGGTTTCATTTAGTGGCTAGGTAGCCACTCATTTGAAGCTATGGTGGCACTGATATATTCACCGGGTATTGTATTACGCTGGTCATCTTGAGAAGTCATCGAAGATGACATCATCATTTCGGGACACATTTTTAATAAAAGGTATTTTGACCATGTTGGCCAAAAGCTAATCTTTGAGTGTTCAAAATCTTACAATTGAAGACTCGACTGGGAACATTAACGCAAAGTCAAACTAGAAGGCCTCTGGCCATCGAATCTGAGTCCCCATCAATCCAATGTAATGCTCGGCTCGCTGAGCTGGGAAAACGGTTTGCGATGGTACGTCAACGAGTGCAACTGGGAAGGAAATAAGCATGAAGTTCAGGGTTTTTTAAGTAGAATATATCGAAAAGCTTGTTGACGCACTGAAATTGCATAGAAAATGTCACTGTCCATAAAGAAATTTAAGATATAAAAGCACAGTTGCCATAGCAGTAAAAAGTCTCACTATGACTTCCTTTTCTTTGAGAGGTAGAGAAAAAAGACGTTAAATCAAAAGGTCTTTTTACATTATTCAAATGAAACAAGGAGGTGATTGCGGCGTGAGAAGATTACCTTTTCAGCTCGCTTGTAGCTAACGAAACGGTAGAGTACTCGGCCAATATGTGGGACACTGTTGTCCCAATAAGGTGGAAGCCAAGAGAGATCCACCTTTGACTTGGTCTTAGTTTCGCGTCTTCCCCTACAATCGTCTTCAGCATGATGCTGCGCACAGCATTGATACGCTTATTCCCTGCCCGATCATATATCAGATACGAGAATGCCTCAATGTCATTTATCACCTCTTGGCTCTTTTTCTGAGGACTACTCATCGCTGAATTTTCTGAAAAAACCGTAAACATTATAACATGATGTACAATGTACTGATATTTAACGATTATTTAATACCATAGAGCTTATCCATAAATGTCCGCTAATTAAATATTCTTTTATTTGGATTTATTAGAGTAAGCTCACAAGCCTCGTTCACGGGAAAAAACTCTTTTGGGTTATATACATGAGGGCCAGGCTTCTGAGGTTAACAAGATTAACGGAAATTTTAACATGTTAAAAACATCAAATAAAACATCAGGTTTGTATAAATTCGTGAAATATTGCAGCAAATTATATATTGAATTTTCTTCCAAGAACACACATTTGCCATGAAGGTTGCCAAACGAATTTTTCGCATGAGAATCAAATATTTTTAGTACACCTTTTGAGGTTTCATAAATAACTACGGTATTACGTTCGATGGTTTACAGAAATGAAATATAACTTTCTTGTAACTAAAGTTCGTAAAGCGCAATCGAAAGGAAGGATACGTGAGATGTTTTTAAAGTATAAGTACATGTAATATGCAGCCTACCAGTGTAACTTTCACTGAAATCAAGTTGATAATTTGTGTTTAGCGCCGTAATCATTGTGGATAATTCAATTAGAGATGAATGAGATTGCCATGATAATCTTGATAATTTGGAATACAATTAGTTGCCAGTGTTCATAATTTGAATCAGGTTTCTTGTGTCAGTTTGTCATTTGCTCCGGAAGACTATATATCAATGCACACAAATTCATAGCTACACATTGTCGTCCGCCATTTTGGCCAATAGTAACATGACCTTGACTGTAAGGTGTATGAACTATTGCAGTCAATAATACCTGGATCTGGATTTCTCTCAACGTTGTGACATAGTTTAAATTTGTAGCAATTCATCTTGTGGCCTAAGTTCTTGTACGCAGCTTCTTTTTAATTATTTGGATCTAGTGGTTTTGTATAAAACTCTCACCTTCTTTACTTCTTTTAAAATGAACTTCAGAAGTTTGTGGCGCAGTCGATTGTTTTCTACGCCATCTCGAAGCTACGCGTGGACGTTTAGTATTTTCAAGTTCGGGTAAATATCTCACTTAATCACCCAATAGCTTTTTACGTCCACCACTAAATGCATAAGTGAAGCGAAGAATTTGGGATGGCCTAGCTACGTTCCTTTTAATTTTCCTTTAATGTTCCTTTTTACGTTCCTTTTCCTTACCGTTGTGCTCTTTTTCAAAAGGTGAGACAGTTTCTTAGCTGAGATTCTAATAAGCTTTCGATCACGCCAGTCAACATGGCGGTTTTATCTTACAGTTAAGCTTAATACAAGAGACTCTAAGTTATAAGCAGTACGGAACGTCTACAGGTAACTGAGAAATTTTTGAATTGTCAATTGATGGTGAGTTGTCAAGTGAAACTAGATTATCCGTTAACGTGCGCTTGAAGATATTTGGAAAAATCTGTGAATATGCGATCGATAACAAACGCATGTGCCTGCAGGCAACCATACACACACATATAGAAATTCTAAGTTTGAATCAAGTGAATCACATCGGGGTTTATTTTGCATAACTCTCCTAACATTACAATAAATCCAGGTAAAAATAGGGCACATTACAAATATTAAAGTTAACTAAATAGACTTAGAGTGTTTCCAAGACGAAGCGTTTATGTATCTCCAATCTCTTCAGGTAATATTAACACAGCATATTTACCTTTTATTTCCAACCTGTTTTCATCGTTTTTTGTGTTTTTTTCTCATCTTGGGCTATGTTCACAATAGTTTGCTCGTATATAGGCTTTGAGTATAGTCTGAAAAAAGGATGTTTTAAATTAACGCACTTTTTATATCCAAAATTAAACACATCTTAATGTTACAAAACACGCCAGAAAACGTGTTAGAAAACGTGCGTTTTCGCCGCGTCCAAAATGACACACTTTAAAGTGTGTTTTTTGAAAAGAAGTATTATCAAGCACACCTTCACTGTTAGTTTTTGGGAGTTATTACAACTCCAAAACTTGAGTCAGCAAAAAAGGTTCAAAAGAAGCCGATTTTTGGAGAACATTTGAGAACTTGTTATATATATATTAACAAGTTCGTCATAGAAAGAGCTATGGTTTGAGGTAAGTCTGAACATTTTCCGATAAGTAGCTCCAAAGTTATATTCGGAAATGAGGTAGTCACTTTTTTAAAACGTCGAAAAAGGTAATGATAAATAAACACCGGAGCTCCTTGGTTTTTTTCGAAATCTTCCCGATCAGTTATGTTCCCGTTTGTCATGTTATAGCTAAAGGCAAAACCATGATGAACTCGAAGATAGGTTCCGACAAATAACTTGTCAAGAGGAATATACTGTAAAATAATTATCAAACCAAACCAATCGGCAAAGGAATGTGGTCTCGCTTTGTATAATCTGTAACTGAAGTTCATTAGCGATAACATACGCACCTGTATCAATGGTAGAAATGAAGATTCGAGTTCGATTTATACCGGCCTGGATGAAAAATTGTGATAAAAATTTCGAAAAATCCTGCTTGGTTGATATAAAGACGGACCTCTGCGAAGGATGTCCTGTTTTGATGCTTCTTGATCAAGCCTCGCCAAGGTTTCACCTGATTGGATGAAAATTTGTAAGATTGCTCCAGTTGAATTTAATTCTGCACACGGTTTCGTAATGCGAAAATTTGTTATATAAAATAGACTATCAAATTCCTCTTTTGAACCGAAAGCAGTTCATAATATTTATATTATAATGGCCACTCTTTTGGAACTGTTTTTATGGCCATGTATGTAATTAATAACTAGCAACACCGGTTTTTAATGTCGATCTTCATACCTGCGACCTTATTAAACCTAATTTAAGTGTGCGAAAAAAAGTATAAATTCGTGAAGAATTATGTGTTATCTGAAAAGATGTGGTATCTGAAAAGGCGTGTTATCAGGAAAGTTGTGTTGTGTGAAAAGTCGTGTTATCTGAAAAAATGTATGCTATTTGAAAAGGTGCGTAGTGTGAAAGATCTGTTATTTGATCAAAGGCTTTTTATTGTCAAAGGCGTGTTATCCGCAAAGGTGAGTTTTACTTCTAAGGCGTGGTAATTTAACACGCCAAGATGTGTTTTTAACACATCAATATGTGTTCATAGCATCCCGCACCAAAATTGTGCTAAAATAACATACCTCGCATTAAAAAACAAACTTTTGGGCGTTTTCTAATTTCCCTTTTTATAGCATTTTTCAGTACGATTTAATGACACGTTTAAGCGAGAGGTTTTGTACCAACCCGTTCCGAAATTACTCGTTATCTTTTAGTGTAAGTCTACCTTGATCGGCGTGTATCAATATAAGCGTATTGTGAGCTTATTTATGAAAAAGAGACTTGTCAGCCACATTACTGATCAAGAAGGTCACTTGGAGAATCTGCGAGAAAAACTTGACTACAGGCAAAACTTGTCCAAAAGAAATAAGTCGCATGAGATCAAGCACGCAACATTCTCAGTTTTGCAAAGTCTGGCGGGGAATATTGCACAATTTTTGCAATTTGTGACACCCCCAAAAATAATGATATACACACACAAACGCAGCCGAAATCTTGACTCGTGCTACCACCGATAGCCCGACTAATAATACGCGACCACTACTCACGCGACTCTAGACGACAATCAGATCATCAGCTATTAAAAGCAAACATTGGCCATCAGTTACACAACTCAATCATCTCCCTCAGCTACATCGTGATCTATCAAGCTAGCATACGATTAACCCTTTAACGATTTAAAAAAGCTCTAAAAACCAAGGCTAAATTGTGCCAAATCTTACGCGCGCTCAAAAAGACTTTTGCGATTTCCCATCATTCGTAGGCTTCAAAAATGTTAGTTTCGAGTCAATATTCAAACAGGAAACTGCTGTAAATTTCCTATTTTGTCATCTTTGTTTTCCAGGATCAATTACTCGGGCTACCGGTGATACACCGAGTCTACAATCACAGTTAAAAGAATATGGGAAACGATAATCGTCCTCAAGGTTTTGTTAACTTACGTAATTACTGTATTACTAATGAAACAAAACCCTCCCCCTCGCCCCAAATACAATGTTGAGTAAATGTAAACTGCAGGAGCTCATAACATAGACAAATACGATAAAAATCACAACATTGTGAGTGGGGATCCGGGGCTTAAAATTTAGATGAATTAATCATAGTTGCCACAGTACTTTTGGCCACGATAGTCTGGGCACGTACGCGAGGAAAAAATGATTTGTTCAAATGTTTATTTTACTTCAAATACGCTGTACATGTGCTTTGGGATGATGTATATTTAGTAATATGACAATGAAAGTTAGGAAAAGAAAGATTTATTGAATATTCCTTGGAAATTGTTTGCAGAAATTTTCTAAGAATTGAATTGGTGACCTAAGGCATGAAGTAAGAATGTACTTGATACTCCGGATGGGAACGAGAAAGTTTTATTTTGTGAACATCTGCAATCACTAGCACACTTTAAACGCTAGACGCCACGCATTCGTTTACTTAATTTTCAACTTAGATAATTGACATGTTTAAATCTACGCACAAGTATTTAACAATAAGTAGTTTTTACGAGTTCAGTAACGCATTCGTTAGATTCACGGCTTATGTCTAACAGTGTCTATACATTCGATTACTAACTCAGTAGAAAGGCGGTGTTTCGCTTCGCAAGGCATTTGTTGCGTGAAACCTCTCGGGTGGTGGTTATTCACCTCCGTGTAACCGTCGTTCCTTGGCCAGGAGCAGAAGTGGGAAACATTGTTACTGTAATATGCTATTGCATGCAATGGAGGAAAGTTACATCTTCACGTCGTGAGAACCAGCGATTACTTCACAAAGCACATAACGTAAAGAATAGCAAATAGGACAATTACTTCCGAAAAGAGAATATTTTGAAAAGGCTATGTTGCAAGCGGAGAAAATGAGCATTTTAAGAGCGCATCAATTGGTCTCAATGTTGAGGTCACGATTAAGGCAACAGTTTACTTTTTGCAAACAGTTAATCGAGAAATCGTTACTGTGCCGCTCCCACTTAGTTGAAATTTGAGGTGACTTCCTGAACCCTCCTCCGAGAGTACGCGTTAATAAGTAAACATGCAGTGCTCGTCAACATTTCTCACTAACGTATTCCCAAATATCTATCTCCAATTGATTGTTTAAGTAGCTCAAAACTTAAAAACTTGCTCGCCAATACGACTGTCACCTCCGCTCGTTACCTTTCCTTACATGGCACACGGTTTTCATGCTTTTTCAACAGTACTCACTGTATGCTCTAGAAATATCTATCATACTTTCCATTGTTTATTAGACTTGAGGTGAGTACTGTTAGAAATTATACAAGATTGTCATAATTCCACCGAATTTCGTTGTTTCTATCCATAGAAAGAAAACTTTATAGAGATGCAGTGCATTTTTGTTTAATTACGCAATTAGATTTAGTATGAAGGCCATATTTGTTGGCTTCTTTGCGAGTACTGTGAGTCATAGCTCTCAGTTTTAATCACTTTAATACAAATAGATTATGTATTAATTCCTTACGATCTGGTCTCGTATCCACCGGTGACGTACGCCCGTCACAAAACAGTCGTTGAAATGTGGTGTTGTAAATGTTCCAACGAAAGACCTGTCCGTTCTTCAGAGCTTGCTTGCAATGCGTGTTTAGCATAAGCAATTGCCCCAATGCACGGGTTTCAGGTTCACCCAGTTATTCGTTGCGTCCTTGTCCGGTTAACACGAGCCCTTCTCACCTTTATTTCCAAACATTGAATCGTTTTAATGTTGTCACGCTTGTTGTGGAATTTTTGTTTTTGAATGGAAAAATGCCGTCGTATAAAAACGAGACCTCATAACGCCTAAAATGCAGAAAGTCTGAACAAACACCGCTTCCTGTTGTTACTATAGTCAACCATGGTATATTTTCACACCCGAAACGTCGAAGACCTTTCTTGTGAAGGATAGGAACAAGAATTCTTAAATTTGTCATTTAACATCAAGGTCATTTTTATACGTTGACATTAACTACTGCGTCAGTCTGATTTTCTTCGCTTCTGACACCTTGGAGACTAACATAATGTCTTATAAAGATGGCCGAAAATGTGTCCAAACGACCCGGAGTGCTGATAGAAAACCATTACGCAGTTTAGCTATTTTCCGAAATACTGCTTACAAAAATTTCTTCATGCGACCAGCAAAACCCTTCTAGCAAAAACCTACGGGTATTATTGGCCTTAAAGAAACTATATAGTGTTCGAGTGGACCAGGAAGGATCTATGCGTGCATAAGCTCGCCTCACCTTCGGTTTACCTATTCAGCGACATTAATACAGACATTAATTAATCTAAACTACTTAGCGCATTAAGGCAGCGTCCCAGCTAACAGCTTGTGCACTCTAAATTCTTTATCAAAACTTTTTTCAATTAATATGTTGAACATCTTACAGGCAGGTTTTCTTGTTCCTCTAATAATATTTATCTTCCACTATATCTTCTATAAAAGCGTATGAGATAAATTTCCATAGTTTGACTAACTTTTATGTGAACACTCTTGCCATAGTTATTCGGACTGTAGGTTTCGGTGCGGTTTTTTTGGGGGGAGTCGCGAGGCTTTATCTCCTTCGCGGTCACTGACGTATCATGTGACTAATGTATATTGCTTCTTACTTGGGCTACTGTGGTAGCGCAAGTCTAGGTTTTGGCTCTGTTATAATTTTTGTTTTTTCTTCGTGTCGCGATATTGCAATTCTTGCACAATACTTCTCGCGAGGCTTTGCGAAACTGAGGTGTGCTAACCTTCATGCTCCATTGTGATTTTTTATATTTGAATCTCTGTTTCAGTCGCGTGGTTCGAAGCGAAGTGTTTTTACCATGTGGCTGGCACGTATCCTGTTCCTCAATATGTTCATAATACTTACATTCACACACACCGTTCGTGGTAGACCCACACTAAAAGATGCCAAGCGATTTCGAAACGGGTCGGGTCTACGAACACACAGGTTTCGCATATTATTTTGGACATTTGATTTTGATAGAGTATCGATAGGTTTCTCAAGTGACTTGCTTAGTTATAGTTTGCGATCTAAGCTATGCACTCGTTTCTTAGATACACATACGCTCATTGAGGTAAACCTTCGCTGGAAGTTTTAAATCGATTTTCGGTCGGGCTGACCCACCACCTGTTCCCATATCTGCGTTGTTTACAAACGACTCTACGGTCACCTTGGTCAAATCAGTAGAGTGGGGAAGAGAGCTTAACGAAAAATTGGCGAAATAAAAGTTGCCTGAACAAAAAGGTGATCAAGGCTGATCGCAGCAGGCTATAAGAAACGTTCAAGAAACGGAAGAGCTGAAGTGCTGTAATAAACGACACGGCAACGTAATCTTCATGTTTATCTCTTGAATTTCGCATATTTGTTATTGAAGCTTGTTTTATTTAGAACTGCATAATAGCCCATAAGTCCATGAAATTTATACCGCTCATCCTCCATTTAAACGGAGTATCTGGTATATGAATTTAAACGGACGATAATCACATGATTTTTAAAAGAACGCTAAACTGGTTTGAGTGTTTGGCTCTCAATTCGACAAAGCTGTTCTGCTCAGTTAGATGGCAAACTTGGGGAAAAGTCAGTTGGTTCCAATGATACCAAATAATTCATGTAAGTTACTTCAGTTTATTTTCATTATTATTACACTATAAACACAGCGAAATAACATGAACTCTTCGCCTGAGAATAGCTGGTCCTTTTTAGATCAATGTGAACACCAGACGACTAGTGGACGTTCGTCAAGCTCGTTCCCTCAGAAAAACGATTTTTAATCCCTAGACGGGAATCAAACCCGCAACCTTCTGATGACCGGTAAGACGCTCTAACCATTGAGCTACCACGACTCAGATGGTGAGCTAGGGTGCA